>PVJS01057364.1:0-12074 GCA_004027185.1 Glis glis | reverse complement strand
TGCTCAGAGATTTAGTCTTATGTCTTCACCACCACTTTTCATATTCTCCAAGATAGCCCACATTCAACTTTATATGCAAAACCTGAAATGGTATTCAGGAGGAGGAGGAAAAACAGCAGCCAATAGATCTTTCACTTTGGGAACTGAATATAAGATCATATTCAAAGTGCAGCATTTATGATCCAATGCTGAATACATAAAATATATGACCATTACAAATTCACCTTTCATTGCAAAGGCGTGCTCTTGTAGTGACATATCTTACTGCTCGATTAGAGCTTTTAGCATGATGAAGGCATCTTTTATCTTCTCCTAGATGTGGGTCGGGTGTGTTTCTGCCTGGCACAAAGCCCCACACCCCCGGAACAGAGAGCTGACAGAGAGCCCAACATTCACCAATGTGGATGCAGCTACTTCAAAGTAGAAGTGCCTAACTGGAGATATGTCACCTGCATAGGGACATGCTGCTTCAGAATCCAAAAGGAGAGATCAGCCAATATTATCTTCTGGAATGAGCCCAATGACATAAATATAATATCACAAATACTCAACCAGTACAAGTTTTGGCAATACCAAAAAGACAGTTCTATGTATGATATGGTACATGTGAGTTACTAAGAAAAGAATATACATATCATATAAATCAGTGATATCATTAACCTATAAATGGACTTGAACCAGGAAATTGATGAAATGGCTTTCTGAGTTCTTCTAATTCAAACCTAAATCTCAATGTAGGGATCAAAGGTAGATTTTCATGGATTCTCCAAATCCTAAAATGATTAATCAGTGCTGCTTCTTTCTTTAATTTTTGAAATTCATAGTGTAAATCTTCCATTGCCTTTCTGGACTGATGTTCTTGCCCTTTGAAGGCCCTTAGCCATCCTTCCAAAGTCACATCCTGACTTTCTCCTCCCTCCCCTTTTTATTTAGTCCTATACCCACCTGATATTATTGCCACATGCATGGCTCCTTTTAATTCCCCAGTGACTAGCTCAGGGTAAGGCACACAGAAGGCAATCCCACACAGTTCCGTTGAATGGATACGAATGAGTGACACTTTGAGGACAGCACATGGCTTGGTGACAGCGATGTTAGATGCACAGGAGCACTTTTCACTTACTTCCCACTCTTAGGTGGAGTCCGGGCCTTTGCAGATGATGGAGAGTTGGCACCTGGGTTAGTGTTTGGAGAATCCCGTCTATCCTTACTATACCCACAGAATAAGAGAAAATATATACGAGGACCACAGAGACAAAATGGCAATTAGTCACTTCATTTAAAGACTTTCATTATCTCTCTATTTCTCCCTCTCTGTCTCTCTGTCTCTGTCTCTCTCTGTCTCCCTGCCTCTGTCTGTCTGTCTCTCTCTCTCTCTCTCTTTCTCCTGTCAAAATAAAGCATGATTCTATCCAGTGGTACCCTTCGAAGAGAAAGACAGTGGCAAGAACGGACCAAGGTCAAAGAAAATTATCTTTTAGGCATTGTAAGCTTGAGTTGGTGGGTTCCATTAATGCTAGCTCCACAGCCCAAACCCTCAGGAAGGCCCTAGTAAAAAATAGCATAGAAATAAGTAGCATTTAACATCAAATCCCTTATTTCCAGCTACTCGATTCTCTACATTACAAGTTCAGTTCTGAAGCTGCTGGTTTTCAGTGAAGTATATGGATACCAAATGACTTCTAAAAGTCTTTGGGAGATACTATCAGATGAATTAATAATTTTCACTCATAATGTTACATGGGAAGGCCATGAATTCAGATATTCTTTCAGGAGAAGCACCACCTGCTTCATGAGTAATTGAATTTAAATCTCCACCTTCAATAACTCCACAGCTTATGTCAAACCTTGGAAACAATTACAGAATAAATCACGAGGAAGGTCTGCTTAATCTCATCAGGTTAATAAATGCAGACAAATTAATCACCTCAAGGTAAACAAAAAGGAATAATTGATTCGAGACTCCTTGATTACTTTATTCTATTTCCTTTATCAAACTATTTTACCATTATCTTCAATTCAGCTGCTCTTCTTTGAAATTATTTCCTTATTTCATCTTCAGATTTCCATAGAAACCAAACCAAAGCCTTGCTCTCCACTTAATGATGTGTGGAAATATTTGTCCTGATATGTGTGTGCTTGTGTGTGTGTGTATGTGTGTGTGTGTGTGTGTGTGTATACGTACATCAGCATAACCTCTCTCATAAAAAGTGAAGGTAAAAAAGAATTGTATGTATCTTGACTTTCAACATATATAGTAGAACTTTACAGTGGTATAGAATATTGCCTCGTAGAATGCCATAGAGCTTTCCATATGTTTATAAATCTTTTAAGTGCCTCAGAAATAAACGTCTGCATGTAGCTGTATTTATATGTGTGGAGCAGAGGGTCATGAATGATATTCTACCCTGCATCCATAGGCTTCAAATGGCTACATGGATGTGACTGGAACAAGAGGTAATGAGGGGTTCCTGGTGATTGCAAAGACAATAAGGATGGGTGTGGGCTAATCAGGAATAGAAGTCAGGAGGATAGCTGAAGTCTCAGTGGTTAGGATTCAGTGTCCAGGAGGTCCAAAAGCAGCCTTTCAGATTAGGAGAAATTAAGGTGATTCTGCTGCCTGGTGGGTGGCTCTGGAGAGAGTGGGCTGGCTCTATCCTAGAGGAGGAGTGAGAAGCCCATGGGGATGAAGCCTGGGGACTATTTCCCTGTGCTACTCACTCACCGGCATGTGACTACAAGCTGAGTGGGGACTGAAGAATTTGTCAGGTGTTGCTCTCCCCATCCATTATGACTTCCTGGCAAAAACCTCCTAAGCTAGATGTGAGCCCACACCAGCTACCATCCTCATCCAGAAGCAAGCTTGGAAATTAACTGACAATACCAAACAACAAATTCTTACTCAGAAGAATTCCAAATTGTCCCTTCCAGAAGGCCAGTGCTGTCTGATGCAAAGGATGCAGTATGCTAGGTGTCATAAAATACGAGTAGGTCTCAACTTCCTCTCCTCCACATTCGGGTCACCAGTGGTTCAGCCTTTTTCTAGTCTCTCACTCAAACAGCTGGAAGTGGGATATTTGCCTGGAAGCATTCAGAAAGAAGGGATCTTTTGATGTGTCAAGTGCATACTACTGTGCTCAGAGTATGTAGTCATTTAACTTCCTGCATCACTAAGTTGGGCACCAATGTTCTTTTGTTTAAAAGAACACCAGTTCCTGTTGTTACATTCCCATATCAGTGTCCTCTATAAACTGCATTACAAGTGACCCAATTTAAGCTTAAAGCAGGGTGTCATAGGACATTAGGGAAAACTGTCAGCTGGTATTTCAGCCTTACTATTGTGACCTGCTGCTCTGGAGGCAGATGATCCTGGAGCAGCAGTCCTTGATCAGAATAAAGCCAGGCGCAGTGGTGCATGCCTGTAATCCCAGTACTTGGGAGGTTGAGAGAGAAGGATCACAGGTTCAAGGCCAGCCTCAGCAACTTAGCGAGACTCTTTCAAAATAAAAAGTAAAATAGGGCTGGGGATGTAGCCTGGAGGTAGAATGCCCCTGGGTTCCATCCCCAGTACCAAAAAAACCCCACAAAAAATAGGAATAAGGACCCTTCTGACCTACTGCTAAACCCAGCTAGTGTAGACCTAAGGGGAATAAAAATAAAAAACATTCTCAAGAATAAATCCCACATTGAAGGTATGGCACCAAGACTGGGTGAAAGTAATCACGTAACTCAAAATGTTTGTTCGATGCAAATAACAGATCCATTCACAGTGGGGAAAATGTATCAAAATGGGAAGGGGGCAATAAGAACTTGTGGTGGGTTTGGATCTTAGGGGTTTAAGATAGAATAATGACGCTGTATAGGAAGAAAGATCTGCCGAATATTTGACAGAAAAAGTCACTATTCTTCCCCAAAGATCTAGACTGGGTAGATAAGCCTGAACAATATGCTATAATTCTCGAACCTTGAGACAGAAAGTGATCTAAAGCAGTGATATCAAGGACTCTGAATTTTCGAGAAGTGCCTCACAAGAGATAAAAAGAAAATACTGCAGCTGCAGACTGCTGGGAGCCTCAAAGATCTGGAAAGACATGAGTCAAGGACCCAAAGATTAAGGTGCCGCCAAGAATCCTGATCACCGAAACATCCCGCAATCCCAGAGACTTACAGGGATAAGTCCTGCCTGTTTCTGAGATGATAATTTGGGGTATATGGAGCTTGGGAGGAGGCTGCCTTGAAATAGAGCTAGTTCCTAAATGAAACAGACCTTCCCTGGTTGTCATTTTTTTTATCTGTCTCTGGACAACTTAGTCCTCTTCACTTTCATCTCCTCTTTGAGTTGTAATCTCAAAGGCAGTGGCTAAACTCCCAGAGGGCAGGGATCCAGCCTTCCTCCACTCCAACAGAGTAGCTATCCTCTTCTGAGGATGAGATTCTTTCCTTCCTCCAGTGCCTAGCAACCAGGCCTCATCAAAGGCCTGTGAAAACAATTCCAGGTGAGTTTCTGATAGGAAAAGTTAATAAGTGCTAGGCCTCCTCTGTCCGCCTGGTGGGCTGTCCTCTCTTATCTATCAAGTAAGCTTTTTTTCTACAGGTTCCATACATATCTGCAACACTCCAAAAGTGAAAAAAAATCCTGCAGTATTATGCACATTGTAACCAGGTAGGAAAATGGCCACAAACCCAACTCTTCAGCCTGTTCAAAGCATTTCTGATTGAATAATTTGATGCTGAATTGGTATCCAGAGTACTTAAACCAAGATGGCAATCAGATCCACTCCTATCTGCATTTTTCTCTTAGGTCCGAGGGGTACTTGTGGGAGAAGAGCTTAGTGGTTTAAAACACTTGACTCACTTTCTTGATGGGCAGCCAGCATACAGAAACTTCTGTGTTCCCCATAGCACTCTGAAAGCTCTTTTTGGAATACATCTCACATCCAAGAAAAATAGTTGTGCTGCAGCTACGATAGCACTGAAATTTTATAAATTAATTTTCAGAGTCCTAAAACATTGAGATTGTATTTCAGAAGGGAGGTCTGGGCTATAGTACTTATTTTCTACGTATCTTTTTCTGGTACTTTGCATATGGTACTTGTGGTGTTTCTTATATCTTTTTGTTTATCACTCTTTCCAGCTAGCTTTTTTCAGTGTGTGGTAGTACTGGGGATTGAACTCCCAGGGGTTCTACCTCTAAGCTACACCCAGAGCCCTTTTTACTTTTTATTTTGAAACTGGGTTTCACTAAGTTACTGAGAATGGCCTCAAACCTGCGACCCTCCTATCTCAGCCTCCTAAGGACTGGGATTACAGGTATGTACCACCACACCCAGCTTCCAAATAGATTTGATGTGGATGTTTGCTATGGTTTGAATATGATTTGTCCCCACCAAAACTCATATTGAGGCTTGGTCTCCAAGGTAAAGTTATTGAGAGGTAGTGGGATCTTTAAAAGGCTTTTGTATCATAGGGTCAGAGCCCTCATGCATGGATGAATGCCATCCCAGGACTGGGTTAGTTACTGCAAGAACAGTTTGTTATAAAGTGAGCCTGGCTCCTCCCCTCTTGCACATATGCCTTTCTTCTGCATGTGCCTGCTTGCCACTCCAGCATGCACTCCCACCAGGCACTCACATCCTCCATGTCACGTTGCATCATGAGGCCCTCTTCAGATGTCACTGACTGATCTTCAACTTCCCTGCCTACAGAACCATTCTTTTCTTTATAAGTCATCCGGTCTCAGGTACTCTGTTGTAACAACAGAAAACAGACTAAGACAACACTCAAAAATATTTGTTGAACAAATACCTGAAAAAGCTGTATTTGGGGCCAGGCATGGTAATCTCAGTACTTGGGTGGTTAAGACAGGAAGATCACAGGTTCGAGGTCAGCCTCAGCAACGTAGCAAGTCCCTCAGCAACTTAGTGAGACTCTGTTTCAAAATAAAAAATAAAAAAGGACTGGGGGAATAGCTCAGAGGTAGAATGCTCAGGACCCCCCAAAATCACACAAAATAAAAAAATAGTGGAAGGGGATGGAGCAGGAAGGTGGGGAGGGGAAAAAGAACTGATGAAGAACAAATAAAGCTATGTTCATATATGAAGGTATCACTACCAATCTCACTAACATGTATAGGGTGGGTAGCAGGGTGGGATCCAGAAGAAAATACACCAAGACTATGTGCATGCATGTTTGTATCACTTTGAACCCCACTATGATGTGTAATTACAATGCATCAATAAAATAATTAAAATAACTAGATTTTTAAAAATTAATAAAAATAAAATAGGTCTAGGGATGTAGCACAGAGGTAAAATGCCTGTGATTTCAATCCCTAGTACAAAAAAAAACTGCATTTGGGATTAGTGGAAAAGAGTATCTTGACTAATTATCAATGTCTGGCACCAGTGTGAGAGAAGGAAGTGGCAACATATGTCACATATCTTCCATCCCTGAAAAGGAATGATGTGGGAGAATTGCATTCTAATGACTGATGGTTGATCGTCATGTGGATCACAAAGACAGGTGAACTTAGAAAAATTTGGAGCTGTTTGGATGGTTGGATAACGCCTCTGAATAATAACAAGAAATCTGTTGCAACTGTGCAGCTCCTAATGTTTTCCAATGTGTGCTTTGTAAGTGATAACTGAGATGAAGCTCAAACTATTGTTAAGGGTTCACTTCAAGGGTGTCTGCAGGAAGGGGTGGCTACTCCTTGATCCCTAGAGATGACTTTAGACTCCTGGAAGTTTCCAGGCTGAGGAAATACACCTACAACATGTAGATTTTATCAGGGATTCAAGTCCCTCTAATTTGTTTCCCCAACAGGCGCTTGAGTCCCCTCAACACCTGATCCACCAAGTGGTAATCTTTTGAAAGGCTTTTAAATCATGACTGCTTCCCCATGATAGCCTGCTTTTCCCATTTCCAAGACACACACATTTCTGCAGTATTGTGCCTTGTTTTGTTACCAAGCAAGACAGCTCTTCAAATATTGATTTCCTTTAATTAAAGCTTATGAGGCTTCTGTATTTCATTTTTCTATCTTGTTAGGTTATATCCTGAGTGGTTTTCTGTTTTTGCCCCCAAATTTTTCATTTTCATTTCTTCTACTTGAAGTGTCTCAATTAGAGTGCATGCTCCTTTAAGTCTCCTGTGCTCATTATCTGTATTTCTGTTAATTGTCTAGAAAAGAAAGTTTAGTTCACTAAGGACACACTCTTGTTTACCTTGTTCCCCTAGTTTCCCTTTGCTTAACTGTGGATAATGACTCAGGTTTTTTAGAGGACAAAGAAAAAGCTCCTCTTTGTTGCTATGATGCCTAGTATAACTATGATCACAGAATGACCTCATAATTTCAAAGCATTTCTTCATGAATCTTGAGTTCTAATGCTGGCTGCCAGCAAAGCATTGAACTTCTTGCTGTTTTAGGACTGTCGTCTATAAAGCAGAGGGAATTAAACTGATTGGATAAACCAATTATAGAGAAGCTTTTGGAAAAGGCAGCCAGGGCAGGCACATTATCTTGCCCTCTCCCTTTCCATTAAGTTTTCACTCTAACAGCTCACCACAGGGCACCAGGGACTGGAGCAATGAGTTCATTGATTATTGTTGCTATTTTGCTCTCTTCACCTCTTGGCACATGCTGTTTCTGCCCAGGGAGTGGTGGTCACATTCTTGAATGCCTCATTGTGATCAAGAAAGAACATGTGTCAGTTTCGAAATTATATCATTTTCTCATTTAGGCTGATTAATCACTTATGTCTTCACCAAGAGCATAGACCTTGGTTACAGACTATCAGAGGCCAGTGGAACTATATCTGACACTTATAAGTGGTACTGGACAATCACTATGCTCACATCTAGCTCTGGGCTCCTCCATCAGATTGGGGATTGAAGAGCCAAAATCATAGTTCTGGGATGGGATGGTTTGGGGCAATAGAGACCTGAAACCTGAAAGAGCCTGAATTGGAGTGGTAGTTAATGGAGGTGGGAAGAAAGAAACCAGGCCGGGCATACCAAAGTAAATGTAACAGAATTTGGGGATTGACTACATCTGGTGAATGAGAATAAACTGTGAACAAACAGCTGCTGAGAATGTTTGGAAGCTGAATGACTGGGAAACAAATTTACTCTGCTAGTGAAAAAGAATGATTTGTTGGGAGGAAGATCTGGGCTAGAGAAGAAGATGAGGAATTTGGTTTGGAGCATATCAAGTCGGGGTACTGATGGACAGAAGGCAATTAGAGAGATGGCACTGGAACTCAAGAAAAAAAAACAGGGTTAGATACATAGCCATTGCTCCAAAGTGGTAGTCTAAGCCCTGAGATAAGCCCTGAGGGCTGCTGGGACAGTGATTCATTGTGATTAAGGAGAAAAGGTTTCAAGAGACATCCTATGCCAAAATCTGTTTACTTCCACCCAGTTGATGAGGATTTGCAAGCTTATTACAAAGACTTGTATATCAGGGCTCCAAGTAAAAGAGCCTGAGCCAGTTAACTTAGTTGCGTAAAGATCAATGATAAGGTTAAGGAGGGAAAGTGTAGACCTTGATGCTCAGGCAGGCCAGTGGCTTGCTTCATCCTGTTCCTACGGCCTACCAGTCCCGAAAGATTGCTGGCAGAAGACAAGGTGAGCTGGATGCAGCAAGATGGGTGGAAATCATTGTCAACCCGTTCCCACAATAGAAACACTTGGCAAGATACTTTCCATGCTGTTGTCATTTTAGTGTAGGGAGGACACTGGCTGATGGATGAAACTGTGCTTTAAACCTAGACTTCACTTGCCATTTAAATCATTTCTTTTTTGTTCCTATTTTACCAAGTCCTAACCAAATGTTAGGGGCTATACTAAGATCCACTCTGATTCTTCCATGTGATTCCTGTCCCTTTTCCTGTTCTCAGTCTCTACACTGTGTCTTACTAATGGGCACCCTTGGACACCTTCTCTTGGCATCCTGGGTGGTACAAGGATGCCACAGTTTAGTAACATCACCACATTTGGGTATGGGGACAATCTGTCTGGAAACAAATGGAGGGTGTTGCCTGTGATGAGCCAAAGTATATCATGTTTCCTGAGATAAGTTTGGTTCATTAAGGCAATGTTTAGAGACCTGTGGCCATTACCTTTCCCAGGTTGGTAAGCTTTGGTTTTTAACTCTGGCTCTGCGACTTACCAACTGAATCCTTTAACTTCTCTGGGTCTCGGATTCCTCGTTTGCAGTCCTACTTCTTAAGGACGCCACACAATTTAAAAAAATTTTTTTAAAAAAAGCGGGGCATCATGGTGCATACCTGTAATCACAGTGCTTGGGAGGCTGAGACAGGAGGATCGCAGGTTTGCATCCAGCCTCAGCAATTCAATAAGACCCTGTTTCAAAATCAAAACAAAATAGGGCTTGGGGTATAGCTCAGAGGTAGAAGGTCCCTTTTTTAAATCTTCAGTACCAAAAAAATTTTAAAAATTAAAAACTGATAACTAATTTATTCACTCAGAAAACATTCAGTATGTGTTTACTGTGTGGCCTTCCTCATGTTGTGCCCTGAGGATGTGATGATGAGTGTGATAGGATTCCTGCCACCAAGTGACCCAAAGACTAACAGAGGCAAGCATGTCAGCAGGCACACAACAGCACAATGTACCAAATGGAATAAGCAAGTGTGAAAACAGGGTAGGGAAATCAAACCAAGAATAGCTACCTATGCTATTCTGGCATAGGGACCTGGCAAAGCAAAGGCAGAGATGAGCTACTATTATGAAAATTTTTCATTTGTGTTAAGAAATCATAAATCGGCCAGGAGCGGTGGCACACTCTTGTAATCCCAGTACTTTGGGAGGCCGAGACCGGAGGGATCCGGGTTCGCGGCCAGCCTCAGCTCTCTCCCTAGCTCTCTCCCTCTCTCTCCCTCTCTCTCCCTCTCTCTCTCTCTCTCTCCCTCTCTGTCTGTCTGTCTCTCTCTCTACTTAGTGAGGCCCTCTGCAACTTCGTGAGACCCAGTTTCAAAATAAAAGTATAAAAAAATAGGGCCGGGGGTGTAGCGCGGAGGTAGAACGCCCCTGGGTTCAATCCCCGGTACCGCAAAAAAAAAAAATTATAAATTGGTATCTATTCAGCTACTCAGCCATAAAGAAGACCAAAATTATGTCATTTGCAGGAAAAAGGATTGAACTAGAGAATATTATGCTAAGTGAGATCAGCTAGTCTTAGAAAGTCAAGGGTTGTATGTTTTCTCTCATATGTGGAAGCTAGAAATAAAATAGGAAAGAAAAGAGACTTCAATCAAATGAGGAGAGAAACCAGTAGAATAGTAGAAGAGGATTTGGGAGGGAGGTGGGGAGGGTGAAACATTCAAATAATACTATGACTATATGAAGATATCACTACCAATCTCACTAGCATGTATAGGAAGGGAGGAGGAGGAATGGGGTGGGATGTGGAAGAAAATACACCATGAGCTGTGTGCATCTATATTTGTAACACACTGAACCTCACTATGATGTATAATTGCAATGCACCAATAAAAATATTTAAAATAAGTAAATAAAAAGCTTTTAACTAAAGACAAGAAATAGTAAATCTGAATGTAAACTCTGGGTTGTGAAAATGAAATTATGTCTATACTTTGTTTAAACAGTGATCTCCCAGCACTGGCTCATACACTTAATCATATATCAGATAACCTGGAGTATTTTTTTAAATGCAGATGGTGGGGCCTTAACCCCAGAGTTTTGGATTTAGTAGGTCTAGGGTGGGACCTGAGAAATGGCAATTCTAACAAGTTCCCAGGTAATGCTGACATTGCTGTCTATGGACCACACTTTGAGATCTACCATCAACACAGGAAACATGAAGTGGCCACCTTAGTGGGAATCAAGAGAGGACAATCCATTCTCCCTGCTTTTCAGACAACACAATCTGATGTAGAAGTGGCCCCACTGCTTAGCTCCTGGGACAGGAGAGTGGAAGGTGCAAGGGGCTGCTGACATGCATCTCTAGAGAAACTCCTCTTTCCTGAGGAAGTGGCAATTACTGCAAACACCACAGAGTGGAGCTCAATAGCAGGTGAGACGAAGATAGGATCTGACAAGCATTAATTGAGCCCGAAGTTCTATTTACTGAAAATGATCTGGCATAATTAAAAATTCACAACTGGAGCCTAGTTGGTGAACATTCTACATTATGGATCCCCAGAGTAGGCCAGAGAAGTCTCAGTGAACTTTTTAGGAAAAGCTAGAGGAGCCAACTGCTACAGAAGGAATTATCACAGGAAGAAAAAAAAAGTCATTTCACCTGTTTACTTGGAACCAAGATTCTGATTTTATACAGCAGAATGATATGAACCAAGAGTGCTGGGGTAGGGACTCATTTCCTTTACCCAGGTGAATTATCACTTTGGTTTTGCTTTCTAGTAGATGTGCTCTTATGGAATTTTCAAGAACTTCTTTGAGGACAGAGGCAAATGGTTTTCATATCAGTTCACAAAGTCCCTTAAAACATTTGTCATATAGATTCTCAGTTCCTGTTAACTGACAACCATACCTGATAACTTTGGCTTCTAACATGTTTGTTGAATTTAACTGGATGACCAACATGTATTAGGTTAAATGTTTATTAATGGAGTCATGTGGCTTTGGTATTTTGTCCAAATGGCTTATGTCAGATCACACTGCATGCCTAAAAACTTGATAGCCTATGGTAGTACCACTTCTGAGCTCCAGTGCCTACAGATAGGAAACTCAGGTAGAAACCAGTAGGAGTCAGTAACTTTGGAGCGTGGCTTTGCCAAACTAACTAGAGGTAGCCTTGGAGCTGTGGGGAAAGCTCGGGCAATGGAATCAGGCAGATCTGGGTTCATCTTCTGTCCTGATACCAGCTGGAGTATTTTTGACAAGTTGGGGAATCAAGGCAGAGTTACTTCTACCTAAGACCACTGATCTTGACACAGGCTTCAGGGGCCAATTCTCTTCCTACATGTTAGTGTCCAAAGTCAAGAGCATCCAAGTATCTCCTTGTTGCTTAAGTCAGCATCTTAAGTCCTTTCTAAGGGGACAAATGTACCCAGGACTTAAAAATGCAT
>PVJS01057363.1:0-12074 GCA_004027185.1 Glis glis | reverse complement strand
TCTTTCTTTCTCTGTCTCTCTCTCTCTCTTTCTCTCTCTTTCTCTCTCTGTCTTTCTTTCTTTTTCTTTTTTCCCCTTCTCTTGAATTTCGTTGGTGAACACGTGAAGACACTTGACAACTGCTGCGATGCGGTGCCCTGCTCTGAATCTTGCCCCACAAAAGGGACATGGAAGAAAGACGTTCATTCAGTTCACAGCACAGCGTCAGTGCTAATTTCTCACGTCGGCATGTATGCATCCGATAGACACACCCTGTGAGAGGTGTCACCGTAGGAAAAGCCAGGCACAAGATACATGAGAGGTCAGTGCTGTCTTTAAGCTAGAAAACAGTAACAAGAAGTCTAGCCACTTACGCATCAAGCGTGCTTTCCAGGGTCCTCTCAAGTGTGGTGGGAGTGAGCTAAGATCAGCTGTCCCAAGCCCGGAGCTACCGAGGCAGGAGGAGCAGCGCCAGGCGCACCTGCCTTCCCCCCATGGCTGCGGCCTGTCCCCTTAACCTCAGATGAAGCCTGGATAGTCGCATCTGGGTCTACTGAGCCTTACTTTGGAACAAGGGGGTCATGGTGGCCGGGAGGAAATTACCACGGTTTCTTGCTCAGTCACCACGTGCTCCTGGGGACCCCAACGACTAGGAGGTGTCCCCTGAAGACACCACCATTCAAAGGAGCCTTATCCTGTGCACTTATTTTGTTAAGAAAGTAAGTCAATGACCCCTGTCTGTCTCAGGGTGATGTTTATTCAGCACCCCAACACTCCCTGACAGTCAGGATGCCCAGTTAGGCCTCGGGCCATTCACCTCCTCCCCCCCAAACCACAGCCAGAAATAGCCGGTGGGACCCCCAGGGCCGTGTGGCAGGAGGCTGTGACTCCACATTCATATGGAAGGAAGTAGTCTTCCTATGACGAGCGTCCTGAAGACCCTGTGGACTCTCTGTGGGGTTTCCCTTACCCGGGGTTTTCCAGAAATCAGAAGGGATTTTCTTCTGCTCAGGGGCACTGTGAGTCAGCCCAAAGGCAGTGCGTTGACCGAAATGACCTTCCAGGACCCAGCTCTGCGGTCCCCACGTCTCCCAAACGCTGACAAAGCCCCGTCGCTCGCTGGCTGCGCTTGCGGGATGTGTGAGCCCCCTCGCAGTAATCCCTGAACCCGTAATGCTGATGTGCTCATGTAACAGGAATATTCTCCCCCTTGAGATGAAACGCCATCAAACGCCATCTGTGCTGCCTGTAATTTTAGCCATAAATCCTGGTTGTATTTATCGGAGATTTGTTTTCCAAGATGGCTAATTTTAGTCTCCGATCCGACTGCACACTAATTTCCTTGTTTCTTTCTTGCTGGGAAATCTGACAGAACAGCTCCTCATAGAAAGGGGCTGGCAGGTTCCCAAGGCCCTACAGCCTCATTTACTTAGAGAGAGGTTATTTTTTTCTTTCTTTCCTCCCCCTCTTGTTTTGGCAATGAGGGTAGAATTCAGAAGAGTTGAAATAAAAACAGGATTGTCCTTGTGGAGAAACAGAAGCAGCCAGGTGGAGCAGGAGGCGAGGGGTCAGCCTGCTCCTGGAGAAGTTGAGGCATGTGCCCTGGGCGAGGGTGCTGGAGGGGCGTTCCTGTCGCGAGAGCAGCCTCGGGAGGCGTGTCCTCCCAGCCCGACGCCGCACCCCCGGCCACTGCACTGCGCTGTGGACAGCATTTGGAACCCTTCCTTCATTTCTTTGCAACAGCTGAATGATGCGTAAGATTGGCTGAATGTCTAACTCTAATTATGAAAGATAATATGGATCACCTGTCAATAGGGAGAGATTGTGCGATAGAAGCTTTTAAAGAAGGCAGGTAGCCATGAAACCTGTAGGTAATGACATTTTTTTAGAGCGACCAAAATATGCATCTCCCCTCCTGTTCCCACTGGCCATGAGTCCTCTTGGGAGCACGGCGAGCTGGGTGGAGGATGTGCAAACTGGGAGCAAGTGTCAGGGAATGTTCGCAAGCCAGTGAGCACTTTTGGACACCTGCCCAGGTGGGGCCGCCCAGCATTCCAGGTGCAGCTCACCTGTGCAGGGAGGAGGCAGACACGGGAGCTGCCGGGCACCCAGGGAGCCCCCTGGCTCAGGACACGGGTCACTGGGTGAGGACTGTCCTAGATGCTAGATCATGTTGAAATGCGGTTATGGGTGGGGGCTCAGCCTCACCGCTGGGGGAAAGCACAGTACAACACGTGTGGTGACCTCGCTGTCACAGCTGGGTCGCTCTGTGGAAGTCTCATTCCACCATTCTCTAGACGAGGCTCAGGAGGTAACAACTTGTCCAAGGTCACCTGTGAGCATGGAGTGGACTCGGTTCTGTTCTGGGATGGACCCGTTTCTCTACCACTGCGGGTCCCAAGACAGGATCCCTGTCCCCACCATCTTCCCAGGCTAACACTGTGCCAGACACACAGTAGGCTCTCAATAATTGGGCGTTGAACGTATTAATGAAAGTTGATCATATTTATTTCTTATCTCTTAAGAAGAAGGTGTCATGTGGCACCTGACGCAGACACATAACAGAAAGGGGCGTGTCGCAGGTAGATACACGAAGCCGATGCGCAGAAACATGGAGGAGCTGGCACGGGCTGAGGAGGGAAGAGGGCCTGGGATTCTATCCTCCCTCTCCCCCATCCCTCCTTCCTGCCATCTGTCTGTCCATCCATCTAATAGCTATATTTGGAGACATGATACCGACCCAGGTCCAGCTGGGCTGGTAGAGAGAGATGATTTATTACAGGTATTAACATCTCCAAATGCTAGTTGCTGGGATACAAAATGTTGAAAGGGGGAGCACAGAGCACCCCCATTGCAGGGTTTACTACAAAATGTCAACATGGCAGTTGGGCACGGCTTCGTCTCCTGGGTAGCCCGTGAGGAAGCTCAGTGCGCCTGTCGGAGGCGGCAAAGACAGAACGGAAGGGGTATAGCAAGGACCAGACCCCAAATGACATCGAAGCCGTTGAGCCATGGCCGTCGGTCCAAGGTCATCAGTCCCACGGGTTTAAGGAGCAATTTCTTTTTTTTTTTTTTTTTTGCGGTACCGGGGATTGAACGCAGGGGTGTTCTACCTCCGCGCTACGCCCCCGGCCCTATTTTTTATACTTTATTTTGAAACCGGGTCTCACGAAGTTGCAGAGGGCCTCACTAAGGAGAGAGAGAGAAAGAGCTGAGGCTGGCCGCGAACCCGGATCCTCCGGTCTCTGCCTCCCAAAGTACTGGGATCACAAGCGTGCGCCACCACGCCCGGCTTAAGGAGCAATTTCTAACATAGCGCATGGTTGGGCTGACCCAGTATGACTGACGTGTGACCCAGTGTGCTGACATGCCTCCTCTCACAGAGGTCTCCCTCGACCACTGATCAGCAGCCGCGGGGAGGACGCCCCGTCTGTCATCCTTAGAGCAGGGGCTTCTGTCTTATCACCTTCAGTGAATCTGTATCTAACTGTGACTCCCAGCCCTGCTTTGGCTGCCACGTCCCCTTCAGAAGGGCCAGCCAGGGGCTGGGTCAGCACCTACCAGTCCACCAGCCCAGTCCCGGGCCCAGCCTGCGAGGGAGCCCTCAGCTGCACGGCCCGGATCCAGGCTCCCATCCATCTCTCTGCTCACAAGTGCAGGATGGACGGCCTGGGTGGGGTGGGGACTGCAGGAGCTGAGAGGCACACTTGCACAACACTGACACACACAGCACAGAGACACACGACACAGAGATAACACTAACACATGCACAGCACAGGCACACACAACGTGGACACATGTGACATACAGAGATACACACAACACTGACATACAACAGAATGACAACACTCACATACAACACACACAAAATGCATACACACTGTACTGAGACACACAAAACAGACACCATATACACAAACTGGCACTCAAAACATGAACACACTGCACCGGCTCACACTCGCAGTAATGACACACCCGTAAGCACAACCTCTTCCCCGTGCAGCTGCTGGCCCTCAGAGGCCTGGGCCGTGGCAGCTGGATCACTGAGGACCCACAGGACAGGGTGCATGGTGGGCGACACATTTTCAAGTTGCTGAGAGACTCCGTCTGCAGGTGGGCTCCCAATTTCCCGGGCTTGCGCCATCACAGGAATAACATGCCCAGCGGGCCTTCCTGCTCCTTCTCTGTCCAAGCTGGGGCAGGCACCTGGCGAGGGGCACAGGGCCGAGGTCCTGAGCTCAGAGGAGGACTCAGCATCCTGCTTCCCTGGCCCCAGCCACATACACCATAGCTCAGTGACCAAGGGCGTCTGTGGCCACTGTGGTTAGTGAAGGACTTGTCTCCATCAGTGGCTTCTCTCTTGGATAAAGAATGGTCTATATGTATATTCATACACATGCAGAAGGCACATTTTTTATCCAAATGGGTGCAGTACTCTACCTACTGATTATTATTTCTTATTATTATTTGCAGTACTGGAAATTGAACCCAGGGGTATTCTACCTCTGAGCTATACCCCCAGCCCTATTTTTTATTTCTTATTTTGAAACATGGTCTCATTAAGTTGCAGAGGGCCTCACTAAGTAGCTGAGGCTGGCTGCGAACTTGTGATCCTCCTGTCTCAGCCTCCTAAGTTCCTAAGTACTGGGATTACAAGCATGCATCACCACGCCCGGCCTTATTATTTGTGTGTGTGTGGTATTGGGGATTGAACCCAGGGGCATTCTACTTCTAAGCTACACCCCCAGCTCTATTTTATTTTTATTATGAAACAGGGTCTTGCTAAGTTGATGAGAGTCTCACTACCTGCTGAGGCTGTCCTCGAACCTGTGTTTGCCACCACACCCGGCTAACTTTTATTATTTAAGAATATATTTTGAACATGTTCCCTCGGCAATCCATGTAGATTTGGTATAGAATACTGTTGGATGTGTAGGCCGTGATTGAATGGGATCTAACGGCAGACACAGGTCTTTCAGTTTCTTCCTGGCTTCTGAGAAGCTGCGGTACATATCCTTGTTCACCGAGCTTCCTGTGCTGTGCGCACATGGCACATGTGTACTTGAAGATAAACTGCCAGCAGGGGGCGTAGTGTCAGGCCACCTGCATGAGACTGCCTGGAGGTGGCCACTCGTTCTACAGCATGGCTGACCTCTTTCCGAGTTCCCAGCGTGTGGGCTCACCAGCCCCAGGGCTGCCCCGGGATTCCTCTTCAGTCCCGTCAGGAAGAGCTTCCTCCTCAGCTGGAACATCTCTCCATCAGTCCCCTCCCCTCCCCTCTTGTTTCTGTTGTTCCTCAGTGTGACCTGTGGAGGAGCTCTGGGTGTTAATGACATCCATCCTCTCCTGACACGTGGAACCGTGTGTTCCCACTTAGCGCTGTTCCCTGCACGTCTTTGGGACATTTTAAAATGGCATGAACCCTCCAGGTCCTCTTCACAAGCTTTCTCTCTTCATTTTCCTATTTTCCTTCATGGTTTCCTTTCAGCCCTTGGTCCATCTGGAATTGTGATTTTATACATAAAATAATACGAAACTCCGGCTTTGTATTTCCCAGCTGGCAAGCCCGGTATCCCACAGGGGTTACCAAATGTAATCTCTGATCCTGGGTGCTGTCTACCATGTGCTCAACCCCACACGCTTCAGGACCTCACTTGGCTGGTTAAAATTCCGCTCCGTGTATCTGCCCATCTGCGCCTGCAGACTCCGGAAGTGCTTTCATCATTACGCCTTCAAATCACATTATAGCCCCAGCCCCCACTTCCGTGGGCCCATGTTCATGTTTTCAGGTAAACTTTAGAATTACTTTATAAAATGTAAAAAGAGAAAAATCCTGTTGAGTTCATAGTAAAGGCATCAGTGAATCTGGAAGCTCTGAGTTCTAGAAGGCCCCGGGGAGCAGGGCTTCCCAGTCTCACGGCTGGACCGGCACCGGAGGCGGGTGGGCACCGCAGGATCCACAGACTTTGCTGCATCCACTCCCTTTGATGCCTCTGCGAGGGGTCTCTTCCTCCTGGCTCCCCTCTCCGGGAACACCAGCTGCTCCAGGGCCCTGGCTCACTGCCTTCCCCTCCCTCCCTGCCTGTCCAATAGTCACTTTCTTAAAGAGGCCTCCCTAACCCCTCTACACGAACACACATGCAGATACGCACACAAAGGCACAGTACACACACATGTGCACACAGGCACACACACACACGCATACAATACATAAGGGCTCCCGCACCCTCCTCCTCTTTGCCCTCTGGTAAAGCACTCAGCCCCCCTGCTTCACGTGCATTTTGCTTATTTATTATTTGATTGGTGGTTGCTCCCTGACGAGGTTTAATGGCAGCACCGTTTTTGACTGCTATATTCACCGGGGTGTCCCCACTCCTTGGACCACACACAGTAGGATATTAATGAGTAATTGTGAAACAGCCAGACACCCTTTTTTTTTTTTTGCGGTACCGGGAATTGAACGCAGGGGCGTTCTACCTCCGCACTACGCCCCCAGCCCTATTTTTTTATGCTTTATTTTTGAAACTCGGTCTCACGAAGTTGCGGAGGGTCTCACTAGGTAGAGAGAGAGAGAGGAGAGAGGGGGGAGAAAGAGAGAGAGAGAGAGAAAGAGAGAGAGAGAGAGAGAGAGAGAGACAGATCGCGTGCAAATGTGCGCTGAGGTTGGCCGCGAACCCGGATCCTCCGGTCTCCGCCTCCCAAAGTACTGGGATTACAAGCGTGCGCCACCGTGCCCGGCAAGACGTCCTTCTTCTTATGCCTTTTTCATGATTCTCACCTCTCTAATGTATGTTCAATAACCAATCATTTATTTATTCAGTCGTTCCTTCCATAAGCACTCACTGTCGGGATGGCAGGTGTGGGGAAATACAGCGAGCGACCCTTCCCTCATGAGCCATGGGATTTTTGGGGTCTGGTGTCCTTGTGTCCCCCAGAAATCCCAGTGCCGGGTGTTGAGATGGAGGAATCTCAATGATGGTTCGTGATTAATTTATTAACTGATGTTTATCAGCCCACGGCAACGATGGATGTAGCTAGAGTGACAGGCAGGATACTAGATGGTTAAGATGCTAATTCCAAATGTTCTTATCTAGTCATTAAAGTAGAGCCCTAAAATTCCAGGCAAAAGTGTTAGTCCCTGTTATTAAACGTATGCACATGTTTACAGTAACTTTCCTCAAACTAATTGCCTCACTCTGACTCTAACTTGGTTGGGCAGCATGAGTCTCCGGCCCAGGGAGTTGGTGAGAGGCTCTTCACCATGATCTCTCCAGGTGGCACCATGGCAGAGGTGGCTACACCATCCCTGCAGAAAGAAGCTGCCTCCACGGCTGAGGCCGGCTCCCGCTGACGAGAGGCAGGCCTTCCCCTCCGTCTGTTCTTCCTGCAAAAGTGTATCTCAGGTGGGCCTGGGCATCATCCGATCCTTGCTCCAGGCTTCCCAGGACAGAGGAGCTGTGGCTTATTGATTGAGCGGTGAGGGGGATTTGGGCTGAAAGGCGCTGTGTTAAGGGAGGAGCTGCAGTCCCAAGTCTCTCACGTGAATAAGCAATACAGTGGTCCGTCCCTCGTGCAGAATTGAGAGAACTGGGTGATTCCACGGCCTCATCTGGGACATATACAAAAAGCATGTTCTCTCAATTATCCATATACTTTGAATCCCAAGTTTTTCTAGCAGAAAATCTCCCAGACATTTGAAAGCCCTGTTCATCACAGGCAATGAAAACCAGTGAATATAAAAGATGCACAAATCTACTCTGAGCATTTATTAACTATCTGCTGAGTAATTGGCTCCTGTCAGAGTTTTAATGGGAGCCCAGAGGACCCGCATGAGGCAGAGACCTTCATCTGCAGAGACGCCCAGGCCATTTCCGTCCTCACCTTCTGTATGCTCATTACCATTTCTTTTCTATGTTACTAATTATGTGCCTTTATATTTCTCTTTCCTTTTCTTCAACATGAAAGCAACTGAATTGCTTGGTGAACAATAGAAAGGGAGACGTTTTAAAAAGCGCATCCGCACACACAAACACAGGTGGTGGGGAGCTTTATTCCACACACAGGCTCAAGAGCGCCCGCTGCAAAGGTGAGCACACGGGAGAGTTGGTGAGAGTCCAAGACAAAGAGATCAAGGGACGCTGCATCTGAGCGAAGTCTGGGTTAATCACATCAACTCCCTTCCCTGGCTGCTGCTGCTTTTCTTTACCAGCAGAAGAGCTTGGCCTTTCCACGAGCAGCTGCTGACTGACGGGATGGTGTAAAAGGGGAGTGTTTGAGCTCTTTGACATTGTCATGGAGCAGATTGACACGGCATCAAAGCTTCTCCAGTGTCTGCTGAAATACTTAATGGGAAAGGAGATGAGAGGCTCCTGGGAGGAAGGGGGAAGGCCTTGAAAATCACCAGGAGTCAAAGTCAGAATTAAGAGGGAAGAAGAGAACCGCACAAAGGGAGAGGAGACAAAGGGCTGTGAAGGGCACAGGGGCTCTCAGTGGAGAAAACCAAGGTCAAATGTCCTCAACTCTCAGCCTCCTCAGGGTGGAGGTCCCTGTGAGACCTGCACAGAGAAACATCTCTCCCAGGGATATTGGGACCTGTTATCAGCTAGGTCCAATAAAGTCAAATGCATCACCCAACCATTTATCCATCCATCCATCCATCCATCCATCCACTCATTTATCCACCCAGTCACCCTTTCATCTACCATTGATCCATTGATCCACTCACCCACCCACCCATCCTCCCATCTACCCACTCATCCATCCACCCAATCACCCACCCATCCAACTATCCATCCTTTGATTCATCTATCTGTTCCCTCTCCATTCATCTATCCACTCAGCCACCTAATCATCTACCAACCCACTCTTCCCTCCATTCACCCATCCATCCATCCTCTGCTCATCTACCCACCCATTCATCCATCGATCCATTGGTCAATCCATCCATCCATCCACTCATTTATCCACCCAGTCACCCTTTCATCTACCATTGATCCATTGATCCACTCACCCACCCACCTATTCTTCCATCTGCCCACTCGCCCACCCTCCCATCTATTCATCCATCTACGCACTCATCCATCCACCCATCTACCCACCCACCCATCCACCCACCCACTCACCCACCTAATTAACCAGACACCTCAGCCTTCAGCTCTGAAGGCCATAGGCACTGGGTAGGGCTGCCAGGCTCCATGACAGGCTGTGTGTCTAGGCACAAATCATTCCTTTGTGCTATTGATTCCTTGTAGAAGCACGGCATGATAGCACCTGCTTCTAAGGCTGCTGGGGAAGAGAAGCAGGTGAAAGCTGTCAACTTGGTGTATAGCAGTGTGGGCCCCATTCATATCCACATTGTCACTATTCTTGGGGTGGTGGTCATTACTTTAGACCTGATGTGCTTCTTTGGCTGGGGGGCTTTACTGGAGTGCAGTCAAGGAGAGGGTTTGGCCAGGAAAGGCAGCCAGAACAAAGGACAGGCTGTGGATACCTACCTAAGAACAGTGCGAGGTGAGCAGTGTTTCAGGCAGAGAAGACCTTTCCTATGGGTGGGGGACACTGCCACTGCCCCTATCTCATCATCTTATGTCTAAGAGTCTGAATCTTAGTTTCATGCTCTGGGGTCATGCAAGTCTGATTTCAGGTTGAGGTCCTTGTTTATTGGTTCAGCACTGAGGAAGTGGCCAATCTTGGGTTTCAGTCTTCTCATTTTCACAGTTAGTACATTAATATTTTAATGCTAATCCTTTTGAAAACATAATAAAATAATTCCTTCATTCATGAAAGATTAGCCAAGCCTCTTTAGTGTGACCTGAGCAATGGGGACGGCAGTGAACAGAACAAAGCTCCTGATGGGAAGCTTGTGCTCCACTGGCCAGAGGCAGGTGCTGGAGGCACTGGGCACAGTAACTCTGGATGATAAAATAAGACCCTGGAGAAAACCAAGCAGGTGGGGGCCGGCAAGTGTTGTGCTTAGTTGGATGTCAACTTATCTGCCAAGGTGACATTTGTGGAGGTCCTTGGGTGCAGAGAGGGTGAGCCATAGGACTCTGAGGACAGGCAGAGAGACAGTAAGCACAGTGATGTTCTAACTATGCCTGGTGTGCACACAGCCACCAGGCATCAGCTTCTGTGTCAGCTGAAAAGGAAACAAAAAGCAGAAAAGGCCACAGTAGCTGGCAGTGAGCGCACTTCCTTCCAGAGCCTTCCTTGCCTTGCTTTGGTATTTGTTGGTGACAGTCTGCTCACTGCAAACTTGGTTTTTGTTCTTCTGAAGATACCTTTATTTCTCTACCTATCAAAAATGTTTCCCTGTGTTTGCCATTCTACCTTGGCAGTTATTTGCACTGGGTACTTGGATGATCTTGTGACTGTGACTTCCAGGGAGAGCCTGATGGAGTCAGAGCCCCTTCCTGCAAGGTGTCTATCCCTCTGCTGTGGCTGTGTTTCTGGTTGTTTCAGTCAGCCTCTCACTGGTGTGATCCCAAAATCCTGAGGACAACAACTAAGAGGAAGGAAAATTTATTTGCTCACAGTTCTGGAGATTTCAGGGGTTCAGTTCATGTTAGGTCGGGTGACGTCTGCAGAGCTCAGGGCATGGTGCAGGAAGCAGAGAGAGAGAGAGAGAACACTCAAAGGCTCTGCTCTCACATTACAGGGGCTGGAAGAGAGAGAGAGAGAGAGAGAGACAGAGAGAGAGACAGAGAGAGACAGAGACTGAAATAGAGAGACAGAGAGAGCTCATGAAGGGGGTTCATGGACACATGCACAGCCCCCAAGGCCACACCCACAGTGACTCACACCACCTGTCACACCCCACCTGTCTAGGTTACCACCTAATAAATCCATTACAATGGATTCATCCACTGATAAGATTGGAACTCTCATGATTCAATGATTTCACCTCTGAACATCAACGAATGAGCTCTTTAGGGGGATATTTTATATCTAAACCATAACACTGGTGTTGATGTGAAGAGTACCATTTCCACCATGGAGTGTCTTGATGTGGCTGTATTTGTGTTTATCCTATCTGGAGTCACAGAGCTTCCTCAATATGACATCGGTGGCTTCTGCACCTGGCTTCCTATTGTTCCTTTCATATTGCCTATTAAAACTTTCGCACTGCTTTCTTGCCCTTATTTCCCTCTGTGACTCTCGCAGATGCACTGGCCTTCCTCACCTCCTCTCCAAGCTCCTCAGCCTCTCCTCCACATTCTCAGCCCTCTGTCCTCTGCTCAGTTGGGGGCCTCTCAATGACAACTCTTTCCATTTACTCCACTCAGCCTAATTGGCAGTTAGTTTTAATTTTCCATCCTTCTATTTCAACCTTTTACAAATGCTCCTTTTCAATTCTGACAGTCCCCTGTTCCTCCACCAAACGCACTCTGCTCTTTCCTCTGCACTTATTAAATATACGTGTTTAAATTCTGAATTGGGTACTCCCCATGACCGCAGGCTTTGCTGACCTGATTTGGCATCTCTCGGCTTCCCTGGGCTCACACTGGAGGTGGCTTTTCTTTCCTGAGGTTGGTGATTTTAATTATCATCTCATGCTCCCTTGCACAGCATGTGAAGTGCAGCCCTCCAGGTGAGCCGCACGCTCGTCTCTGCTAATTGCTTGGTGGCAAGGCCAACTCAGCCCTCTTTACATACTTGTCCTTCCTTTTGTGGGAGGTGGGGCAGATTAAGTGCATTCCAAATGTGACCGGCTTGAGCCTGGGTTCATGTGGGGTCTACTATGAGGTGGGGGGCACGCGGGGGTTGAGAAATGATGGACAGTCTTTTAGATTATCTTTTGCTTTTGTCTGTTTTGCCCAGAGCCATGGCTGAGAAAGTGATTTTTTTTTTTTTTTTGGTGTGGTACTGGGGATTGAACACAGGGGCGTTCTACCTCTGTGCTACACCCCCGGCCCTATTTTTTATACTTTATTTTGAAACCGGGTCTCACGAAGTTGTGGAGGGCCTCACTAAGTAGAGAGAGAGAGAGACGGGGGGGGAGAGAGAGAGAGAGAGAGAGAGAGAGAGAGAAAGAGCGCGAGAGCTGAGGCTGGCCGCGAACCCGGATCCTCCAGTCTCCGCCTCCCAAAGTACTG
>PVJS01057362.1:0-12074 GCA_004027185.1 Glis glis | reverse complement strand
TTTTTTTTTTTTTTTTTTTTTTGCGGTACCGGGGATTAAATGCAGGGGCATTCTACCTCCGCGCTACACCCCCGGCCCTATTTTTTTTTATGCTTTATTTTTGAAACCGGATCTCATGAAGTTGCAGAGGGCCTCACTAGGTAGAGAGAGAAAGAGACAAGGAGAGAGAGAGAGAGAGAGAGAGAGGAGAGAGGAGAGAGATAAATCACGCGCGCGCACCCGCGCATGCGTGCTGAGGTTGGCCGCGAACTCGGATCCTCCGGTCTCCGCCTCCCAAAGTACTGGGATTACAAGCGTGCTGCCACCACGCCCGGCAACACCAGACTTCTGAAATAATTCATTCATGCCATTGTATAAATCGCCCAAAGAACAATAGATTTTATAATCATGAGACCTAAAATACCCAATGAATTAATGAGGTTATTGTGAGACTTCAAGGTATTTAAACGTTGACAAACTATGTGGAGGCAGGACTCTACTTCTGACATCATCTGAGCCACATATGTCCAGAGAATCTAGGCACAGGTTTAGACAGATATAGGTATCCAAGCTCTGTGCATCAGTGGATCTTGAAAATTAGAGACTTTTTCTGAAATCCATTCGAATCTTCTCTCTGGGACCCTGAACTTCTTCAGCAATTATTGGATTGTTAATAGCTGATGTGAGCATCAATTTACTTAAGAGTGTTCTGAAAAATCTTAAGAGACTTGAAAATAATTTGAAAGGCTTTGAGAAGAATATTCCAAAGTGCAGAGGTAGCAACTTCTTTGGCCCAAAAGAAATTATAACAACTACTACAAAAGAGCTCTATTAATGAAATCCTTTACTTTTTAATTTAACAAAGGAAGACCAAACAAACTATGGTGGAATAGTATGGATTCAATCTAAAAAGACAATGTAGATCTGTGTTTGAAGACACAGATATCTGTCCATGATTCCTTAAATTTTTCATCAGAAATTTAAATACTATGGTCCCATTATTGTAATGTGTATATTAGGGTTCATTTTTGAGTAAGGGGAATTACAACAATGTATTTTCATTCTTAGTAATCCATAGTTCCAAGTCATCCTATGGCTTCAATATCAAGATCCATGTTGGAAGGCCTTAGGAAGGTTTGGTCAGAATGGAGAATGGACAATGCTTCCAGTAGCAGGAATCTGTTCTGATGCTGCTCCGTCCACAAACAGTGTTTAAAGAAAGAATAAGGGGCTCTAAGGTAAAGCTCAATGGTAGAGTGTTTGCCTAGCATGCAAGAGGCCCTGGGTATAATCCCTAGCTCAACAATAAGAGGGAGGGAGGGAGGGAGAGAGGGAGGGAGGGAAGGAAAAGGGAAGGGAAGGAAGACATATAGGGTACAGGTTTGCCTGGGTCTCTCAGAGCTGAACTCTCAGACACGAGGAAGGGGGAGCCCACCTGATGAATAGGTTAAAGGGAATGCTGAAGACAGAGCTAATTTTTTTTCTGTCCTTTAAGAAATCCTGAATTGCCACTCAGTTTTTCTCTGTAGTTAATGGAGATCACCGAGGAAGTACATATACTGTTATAAAATCAAAAAACCATACATGGTTAGCATTGCATCTATATACCATTGCTCAGGCAAAAATGAACTGCACACAATTGTGTGTGCGAGGTGGTGATGGGGGTGACGGCACTTGCCCAGAAGAGACGAGAGAAGTAGAACTTAGATGAACGACGTGGCATGTGAGTTGCAACAGGCATTCTTCCAGCTTGATCTGGCAGCAAACCCTTCTCCCCATAACAGGCACAGGTTCCACTTCCCTTCAATGCCCCGGCCACGCTTTGCCAAGAGAAATGGAATCTGTTCTCCAAACTAGATAATAGACCATCTCCTGGTTTCAATTACTCACTAAGAGTGGCCTGATGCATGGGGGGAAATGCGTGCAGTGACTAACTCGAAGAAGAATCTTCCCTAAGGAAATTCTGATTAGAATTCTCTAATAGCACAGCCAAAAAGAAAACCTAAAAAAGCAAGCTGTGATTAGCAAATAAAAAGGCAGGGGGTGGCGGGGAGAAGAAGAAAATCTCTTGGTTTGGATTTGAAAGCTCTCTCTGTGCCATTTAACACAATCACATATTGCCAGAAAACAATCTGGCGATGGAAATTGTGACCTGTAATCATTAAAAAAAAAAAACTTGGGTATTCTTCAGTCCCCAAAAAACTTTAAATTTAGGACAGATGACATGATCAGCCTCAACCCAGCCAAGTAAGAGAGTTTGGGGTTTTTTTCTCATTATTCCTAGAGTATGATTTTCTAAGAACTAAGACCTTTACAATGTACTTGACCCTTCCAACCAACTAGAGTTGCCAGTTGGTTCTGAGCCGAAGGCCACATCCAGGGAGTTCTGTAAACTTTGTGCAGTGCCAGATACATAATTCAAACTTGCACCATATGCGTTGACAGTGGAAAGACAAAGAGAATTCTTGTTCTGGTTAAAGCAATTGTTCAATGGAACACAAGCTTGTGGAAGAACAACGTCTGGGTTGAGAACTTAGATCCTGACTTTTTGGGTATGACATGGACCAAAATACCACCTAGGACATGACAAATAGTTTCCGAAGCATTCTGCCTGCGGAGCCAACAGAACAGTCATTCAACCATGAGACTGGGAATCAAAACCCTTGACTTTAATTCTGATATCATATTTGACTCACCCATGCTTCCGTTTTACTAAACAACACCACCCAATATCATTTTAAATGTTTGGAAATCCTCTAGTTAAAATGCTCTGTTCCTCTGAAATGCTACCAGGGCTTAGTCACCTATGCTGTTAGAAAGGAACAAAAGCTGGAAAGCTAAAATGGAAAATACTTCAAATGTTATTATGTAGCTGTCTAAGCCAGGCTTAGTTTTCTCTGTTTGGTCCAAGTTAATATTAAAAGCAGTTTCTTCTTTCTGAGTATATGGTTTATGGGAGAGTGGTAATTTCAAATAAGGAGTATTAATTTAAATCCATGTGGCCATGTAGTACTGTGCCTATGTAGCTAAGTAAAAACAGGCAGATGAGATTTAGCACTGGCCCTGGGAAATCTATGACCCACCCATTTGAATTAAATGTACTTAACATCTACTATATGACAACAAAGCTGTGACCCTCACCTTCACAGAGAACCCAGAATGGTGGAAGTGATCAATAATTAAATGAGCAATCACAAGGCGGTGTACATGTGGTATGCTAAAAAAAAGAGTCCAGGGTAGAATAGGAGCACACATGGGTATCTAACATGAACCTGGCCAATCAGGAAAGATCTTTGGAAGAGACTAAAGCCTGAATAATGATAAAGCAGAGGCATGTCCCCAGTTTTAAAGATTATGCTGATGAGGAAAGGTACTTGGCTGTGGCGTATTATTCTCTCATCAATTCCACAAATATTTATCTAAAGCGCACACTATGTCTCAGGTATATAGTAAAAGAAATTACCTTCTTAATTTTATTAAATCAGAAACAATAATAGTAGCATTGAAGATAACATTATCTAAAAAGTTATGTGTCATATGTTTATTAATTTTTCCATTTATTTAAAAAACCCTGGACAGAATACCTAAAAGGGTAGTTGATATTTATCAAAATATCACTCAAGTTGATGAAAAGAAGTCAAAATCAGGCAAAGTCTGTGCCCATAACTCATGATAATCTCACTGATCAAATAACTGTTTGTTTGTAGTTCGATTCTTTGTGATATGGAAAACATGACAATTTGAAAAAAATATATAGTTATGAAGCTTTGTCAGAAACCTATGATTCCATGCATTCCATTCATATATCAATACTGTCTGTGCAAAAGAATATTCATAAAGTCTTGTGAAGTCTAAAATATATACAGTATTAAAATATGGAAACAGGAACATAAATGAAAATGGAAGCAGTAATACGCTAGTAAATGCTTAACAACATGTTCATGAAGAAATCCAAAAACATTCTATTTTTTTTTATCTTCACTTGCTGGTATATTACCAGCATGGTCAATTTCAAACCACCAATGTTTTAATGACTGGCTTGTAAAATTTCTGAATATTTACAATCAATCTTCAGAAACAGGTGTGAGCCAGCTTTGACACACCACTGGGTGGAAATAAAGGGAAGTAAGCTTTTCTTAAATTCTCCTGTTTACATTAAAAGTAATAACTTATATTAGGCTCTAGTAAATAATGGCGCATATTTTCATTCCTAGGTAACTATTAAAAGAAGAGTTAGAGGAGCATGTTACTAGGTAGCAAGTAGAGGGGAAATGGAATAAGAAGAAGTATTTATGGGCTGGTCTGTGCCTAGTGGTGGAACACTTGCTTAGTATACTTGAGGCTCTGGGCTTGATCCCAGCACAGAACAACAACAACCAAAAATAAAAGAAAGGAGAGAAAAGAAATGTACAGTGGTGGAACAAATAAAGAAACTAGTAAGATTATAGACTCAAACTAAAATATATCAGTAATTGTATTAAGTGTAAATGAACTATATTCCCCAACTAAATGTCAAATTTGTCAGGCTGAATATAATCCAAACCCTAACTGTGTTACTTACACAAACAAGCTTTAAGTAAAGAATATAATGCATAAAAATAAATGATGGAAAAAGATTTGCCATACAAATTCCAACCAATAAAAGTTCACATGGTTATACTAATATTGCATGAAGTGAATTTTAGGATAAGGAAGTTTCTAGAGAAAAAGTAGAAAATTTCATATTAATGAGCCAATCCTCAGAAAGATATGAAAATGTTTAATTTGTACTCAATAACAACAAAAAGTAGATTAAATTGATGGAAACAGGAGATATATTCACAATCACAGTTGGAGAGTTAACACTCATTTCTGTTAATTGATAAAATAAGAAGATAAAAAGTCAGTAAGATTATAGAAGATTTTAACACTATTAACCAACTTGACCTAAATGACCTTTCAATTCAATGAGAGACACAGTATACAAAAACTTACACAAAAAGAAATAGACATTCTGAATAGGCCTACATCTATCAAGTATATCGAACCAATGATAGCCTTCCAAAACAGAAAACATCAGACCCAAATGGGTTCACTGGTGAATTCCACCATACATTTAAGGAATAAATCATACCAATTCTCTACAATCTCTTTTAGGAAATAGAAACAGAGGGAATACAGCCTACCATTCTATGAGGCCAGCATTACTCAAATACCAAAACCAAATAAAGATGTTACAAGAAAGAAAAACTACAGACTAATAGCTTTCATGAACACAGGTGCAAAAATCCTTGACAAAATATTAGCAAATTAAATACATCACATCAACAGGCTAAAGAAGAAAAACTAATGATCATATCAATAGATATATAAGAATTATTTGGCAAAATCACCCAATCATGATTAAAACTCTCATGAAACTAAGAAGAGAGTTAACTTCCTCAACCTGAAAAACATCTACAAAAATTCTACAGCAAATGTCATTCTTAATGGTGAGAAAGTCAAAGCTTTTCTGTTAATCTTAGGCAGGAGGCAAGGATGTGCATTCCCATCATTTCAATACTGCACTGGAAGTCCTAACTAAGGCAATAAGATAAGAAAATAAAATAAAAGATATATTTATTAGGAAAAATGAAATAACACTGCCTTTGTTCACAGAATACATGGTCATCTGTATAGAAAATATAAAAGAAGCAAAAAATAATTTCTGGAATTAATAAGTGACCACAGCAAGGTTGTAGGATACAAGGTAAATAAACAATCAGTTGCTTTCCTATATACCAGAAATTAACAAGTGGAATTTGTTACAATTGCATTAGCATCCACTAAAACAAAATACTTAGTTATTATAATACTTAGGTACACAAACCCAATAAAATATGAATAAGATTTACATGTGGAAAACTACAAAAGTCTTGTGAAAGAAACCAAGGTAAAACTAAACAAATGACAAGCTATTTCATGTTAATGGATAGGAAGAAGACTCAATATTGTCAAGGTATCAGTTCCTTTCAATTTGGTTTGTAGATCTGATACAACTCTAATCAAAATCCCAGCAATTTAGTTTGTGGATATTAACAAACTGATTCCAAAGTTCACATGGAGAGACAGAAACCCAGAATAGCCAATTCAGTAATAAATTAGTGTCAGTCAGATGACCGATATTACCCAACTTCAAGACTTACTATAAAACTAAGTAAAGGAGACAGTGTGGTATTGGCAAAATAACAAGTAGGTCAATGGAGGAGAATTGAGAGCAGGAAAGAGATCCACATATATATAGTCAGCTGATCTTTAACAAAAGAGCAAAGGCAACATAATGGAGCAACAAATGTTGCTGGAGCAACTGGGAAATCATGTGTAAAGTATATGTGTGTGTGTGTGTAAATCTAGATACAGACCTCACATTCTTCACATAATTAACTCAAAATGGATCACAGAATAAAATGCAAACGTACAAAACATTTAAAAGATAACACAGGAGAACATCTAGATGACCTTGTAAACGGCCATGATTTCTTAGATGTAACACCGAGGGCACAATTCATTAAAGAAATTGCAGACAAGCTAGACTTCATTAAAATGCAAAACTCCTGCTCTGTCAATAACAATATTGAGAATGAGAAAATGAGACACAAATTGAGAGAAAATACTTGCAAAAGATACATTTGATAAAGGACTCATCAAAATTTACAAACTCTTACAATTCAACAATTAAAAAAATGAACCACCAAGTTTTAAAAAATGGGAAAAATGGCCTGAGCATAAACATCATCAAAGAAGCTATACAGATGGCAAGGAAGACAAGAAGATGGCAAGAAGATGTTCATCATATATTTTCAGTGAATTACAAACCAAAACAAGATACCATCAAACACTATTAGAATGGCCAAGCTCCAAATTGTTGACAACACCAAAGCTGTTGAGGATGTGAAACAGCAAGAACACGCACTCATTGCTGGTGGGAATGAAAAACGGTATCGCCACTTTGGAAGACAGTTCCGCAGTTTCTTACAAACTTAAACATACTCTTACCATATGGCCCATCAATTACGATCTTTGATATTTACCCAAATAAACTTAAAACTATGATCACACAAAAAAAAACTATGTTCATACCTGCACACGATGTTTATAGCAACTTTATTCAAAACTTGAAAACAACCAAACTGTCCTTCGGTAGGTAAATGGATAAAGAAGCTGTTGTGCATCCAAACAACTGCATTATTATTCAGCTCTGAAAAGAAATGAGGTATCAAGCCGTGAAAAGACATGGAGGAAACGTAAACTCATATTCCTAAGTGAAAGAATTCAATTTCAAAAGGCTGAAGACTGCAGGTAATTGTGTAAGAGCCAAGAAAAGACAAAAACTATGAAGACAGGGGAAAAGAAATCAGTGGTGGCCAAGGTCTAGTGGTAGAGGGAAGGATAAAAATAAGTGGAACACAGAGTATTTTTAAGGCAATGATACTATTCTCTATACTACAACAGTGGATATATGTCATTTAATGTTTGTCAAAACCCACAGAATGAGCTGGGTATGGTGGCACACACCTATAATCCCAGCACTTGGGAGGCTGAGACAGGAGGATCACAAGTTCGAGGACAGCCTCAGCAAGTAGTGAGACTCTCCTCAACCTAGCGAGACCCTGTTTCTAAACTAAAATTAGGGCAGAGGGGTGCAGCTCAGAGGTATAATGTCCCTGGGTTCAATCCCCAGTACAAACACACACACACACACACACACACACACACACACACACACACAGAATGTACGACACCACAATTGAACTCTAATGTAAAGTATGGACATTGGGTGATAATGAGGTCTCAACATAGGTTCATTGACTGTAACAAATACCCCTCTGGAGGGAGATGTTGACAGTGAGGGAGGCCGTACACATGTGGTGACAGGAGGTATATGGGAACTCTGTACTTCCTGCTTAATTTTGCTGTATACCTGAAACCACTCTAAAAATACATATAAAGTTTACTTGTTAAAACAAAACAAACAAACAAAAAAAACATGTCAAGAAGATCTAAAGCCGGGCGTGGTGGCGCACGCTTGTAATCCCAGTACTTTGGGAGGCAGAGACCGGAGGATCCAGGTTCGCAGCCAGCCTCAGCTCTCTCGCTCTCTCTCTCTCCCTGTCTCTCTCTCTCTCTCTCTCTCTCTCTCTCTCTCCCCTTAGTGAAGGCCCTCCGCAACTTCATGAGACCCAGTTTCAAAATAAAGTCAAAAAAATAGGGCCGGGGGCATAGCACGGAGGTAGAACGCCCCTGCGTTCAATCCCCGGTACCACAAAAAAAAAAAAAGAAGATCTAAGGCAGCTACCCCACAGTGTCATCTATTCTCCCAAGTTACTTCTCTGTCTCTGGTCTGAATCCTCAGTGTACAGCCCTCATCCTCACGGTCTCTTTGTGGCCTCAAGATGGAAACCTACCTCCATCCTCATCTCAACTTTCCTATAAAGAGGAAGGGCAGGCACTACTATTAGGAAAGGGACACTTTCCCAGAAATCATCAACAGTCTGCTCCTTCTATTTCTTAATCAGGGCTTTGTCATCAAACCACTTTGGACTACAAAAAAATACTACATTTTTAGCCAGACACATTAGGGCTTTCTTAGTGAGGAAACTGGCAGAAAAGCTACTGTGTAGACAACCAGCAGTATCTGCCACATAAAGGTTGAATAAATGTGAATTATTTTTATTAACAAGCAAATAAAACTAAGAGATCAGATATATATACCTGAAGATATGCATATATATCTCCAGGTATATATACATGTATATCTATAGGTAGCTATATCTGTAGAAATATATATATATATATATATATATATATATTCCTGATATATATATATACAGGCATATATACATATATACTATCCATATATATGTGTATATGTGTATATATATTGTCCTGAGATATAGATATATATAGATATAGGCATAGACATATAGACATATATGTATATTGCTGAAAATCTCCAGTTGAATATTTCCATGCAATCTTAGATTGTTTAAAATGCTATAAAATCACTAGTAATAATAGTAGCTACTGGATATGTCCAGGCACTAGAATATTTTTATACATTATTATAATTAATCCTCATAATATTCCTATAGGCAGTTATTATTATTTATACCCATTATACTGATGTGAAAACTTGAGGTTCAAAAAGATCCTAGTACTTGGGAGACTGAGACCGGAGGATAGCAGGTTTGCGGCCAGCCTCAGCAACTTAGCGAGGCCCTCTGCAACTTAGTGAGACCCTGTTTCAAAACAAAAAGTAAAATGGGGCTGGGGGTGTAGCTTGGATGTAGAACACCCCTGGGTTCAATACCCAGTACCACAAAAAGAAAATAAAGATAACTCATTCAGACTTACACAGGTAGTAAGTGAAATGGTTAGAATTTGGATTCTGTGTGACTCACTTCAAAACCTTTGTTCTAAAATGTTCTCTTCTAAAACTACTTATTTTTCCTTCCAAGAATGCATACACTATTCCTTAACAAGGAGAGCCTGACCATCCTTACCCCCTTAAGCAGTTTTTTTTTTTTTGCCCAAGTATTTCTCTCTCACACAGAATACGTTTCTCATTAAATTATAGTCCATGTTTTTTCTTCACTCTCTGAACAATGTTCCTGAATGGGTTTTTTTAAGGCTTTCTCTTTCCTAGCCTCAAGAAAGGTCTCATAGATACAGAAACATCCAGTCTCCCATTAGCTCTTGCCCCTCGCCAACAGCTCCACTGCTCCTATTAGATCATCGAAGTCCTCAGAGATGCATTTCATAGCTTTTTATAGAAATATTATAGATCTTTTTCCAATTCTCAGACCTTGGAAGGAGGTGAGAAGATGGCATATGGGAGGATGAGTCCCTGCAGTTTATTATTTGAAAAGACAAATTGGTTTTTCACAGAAGATGAAAGATAACCAGAAAACAGAATTTGCTGCTAAACATACTGCATTGTTAGGATGATTAAAAAGGAATGACATGCCATTGGAAGCACAAAATCCAGGAGGCCCCAGAGGGAGACAGTGGCCCACAGCCTGTCAGCCTGTGCTGACTCCTTCCTTGCTGTGAAAGCAACCACAAAGCCGCCCCGAGCTGTTCAGCAAGATCTTAGAGAACTGAGAAATGTACATAATGCTGAATGCCAGACGGTAACTAATGCTTGAAAAAGGAAAAGAAGCTGGAGATTCAACTTGGTTTTCTCCCCCATGGCAAGCTTTCCCTAAAGTATCCTTACAAAGGCTGGCTATCCTTAGGAAATGAGGCAGCCAGGTCCAATAACGCAATTCCAATGGGCTGCTCATTAAAGTAGAAGGACCAGACTTTTTTGTACCATGTCAAATGATGGGTAGTTTCCCAACAGAGACTCAGTTAATAACTGTGGATTATATTCCCCAAATAGATGGTCTGATTAAATATTCAAGCTGATAACAAAAGATCAGCCTGGGAATCTACTGTTTTGATGTCTTCACAAATACCTCTCATTAGTCTCCAAGGAAGTTACGGTAGATACTGCACATTAATTCACTTACCACCTGCTTGAGACTTTCTCTGACATGTGCCGTCATGCCCTAGAAAGCTAAGAGCTATATAACTCATATTCTCTGGTGCACATACTTAACAGAGACGTGTAATCATCACCCAGCAATGAGGGGTGCAGCTACCTGAGGCAACGGTGGCCAAGGTTCTAATCTCATGTCAGTCATACCATGCATGTCAAATAACAGGTAACAGCAACAGAGAAGTTTCCATTAAAACAGCCCCATGGTGGTTTAAAGCATCTCTACACTATGTTGTTTCTGATTGGATAGTATCCAAACTCAGCTCCTTGGTCCTCCTGGAAAATTGTTCTACTACTGAATGCCCAAAAAGTAACATTTCATGCTCAAACTCCCTAAAATAGATCTGACTGTCTGCAACTAACAATCCTGGCCCATATAGGAATTTGTACCAGAAAAGTGTGGAGCCTTTTTAGGAAAATTGAACTTAATGCTGGTTATTATATTTACTCTGATCAGGCTGCCATAACCAAATACCATAGAGTGCTTAATCAATAGAATGCAACGGTCTTGGAGCTGAGAAGTCCAAAATCCAGGGGGCAGCAGATTTGGTGACTCATGAGGGCTCTTCTTCTTCCTGGCTTACAATGGTGGCCTTCTGTTCTCACAAGGTAGAGAAAGGAATTTCTGATGTCTCCTCTTCTTCCTATAAAGTCACTAGTCCCATCAGGGAGCTCCTCTCTCATGACTTCATCTAAACCAAGTAATTTTGGGGGACACAAACATTAAGTCCATAACAGTTATTTATTCTGGTTGTGTGTGGAGGCAGTCAGAGTTGGTTAGTGTTAGCGGTTGGGGCACTAAAAGTTTAATGAATTTTTTATAGAATTTAGTGTCAAACTGCCACTACTGTCACCTTAAATAAAGGAGCTACTAGAGGATTTTTGTAGATCAAGTTACTGCTGTGAAAAGCTATTTGAAGAACATGAAGAATATAATGGTTATGTGGGAAGTGGGCTGTCTATTTCTAACTGTGCTAGAGAACTTTAATAAAGAAAATGACAAGCTTGGGGTTTTTAAAACCTTGACCAATAGCACAGTCAGAGAACAATGACTTTCCTAATGTAGACAGCTATCTCTTGGTGCTGGGAAGACACAGATGGAACTGGCAGAGTTTGATACCAGAAGTTGCTAAATTACAAGATAAGTTGAATTCCAGCCTCACCTAAGAGTTTTATATGAGAGTTAGGGCACTAATTTGGAAGGAGTGGGACTTCAAGAATACGAATAGGGAAATTTGTAGAATTTGGAAAAGTTCAAGTTACTCATTCTCTCAAGCTCCACTGAGTCTCCCTTATTAGTGAAAGTAATTGTTCCCACCCTTTTTTATAAGGCTTTTGCTTCCTGACTTATAGACCTTATAAAGAGTTGTCAGGAGCCGGGCGTGGTGGCACACGCTTGTAATCCCAGTACTTTGGGAGGTGGAGACTGGAGGATCTGGGTTCGCAGCCAGCCTCAGCTCTCTCTCTCTCTTTCTCTCTCTCTCTCTCTCTCTCTCTCTCTCTCTCTCTACCTAGTGAGGCCCTCCGCAACTTC
>PVJS01057361.1:0-12069 GCA_004027185.1 Glis glis | reverse complement strand
TTCTTCTTCCTTATGGTACTGGGAATTGAACCCAGAGGCATTCTACCTCCAGCTACACCCCCAGCCCTTTTTATTTTTTGTTTTAAAACAGGGCTCTAAACATTGCTAAGAGTCTCACTACATTGCTAAGGCTGTCCTCAAACCTGAGATCTTCCTGTCTCAGCCTCCCAAGAACTGGGATTATAGGTGTGCGCCACCACACCTAGCTCAAGTTCAGTTCCTGGGTCTTCATCGCTAACTAGTTATGGGCAGATTACTCTTAGAGCCTCAGTTACTTCATATGCAAGTGGAAAAATAACATCTACCTCACAAGGCTGTGGAAAGTATTAAGTGAAAGAATGGGTGTAAAGCTCTGAGTGTGGTGCCTGGCACACACAGTAGGTGCCGAATGTGTGGTGTTGACTATTGTACTACACAAAGTCATCCCATCAGCAGTGACAGGGAGGGAAGTCTAATCCTGGATCTTTGTGAGGGCACTGAGCTCCAGAGACTGGAGAGCCAGTGTAAACGCCTGAGCAAAGGGACAACAGAAGGGAGTTGTAAGTAGGAGGAGGAGCCTGGACTTAGAAAGTCCACATACTAACTGGGTAGTCTTGCACAAACATATTTTCCTTTCCTTTCTCCTTCCTTCTTTCCTTTCTTCCTCCCTTCCTTCCTTTCTTCCTCCCTTCCTTGTACTGGGGATTGAACTCAGGGGCATTTTACCTCTGAGCTACCCCTCCAGCCTATTTTATTTTGAAACAGGGTCTCACTAAGTTGCTGAGGCTGGCCTTGAACCTGCTGTCCTCCTGTCTTAGCCTCCCAAGTACTGGGATTACAAGTGTTTGCCACAGTGCTTGGCTAGGAAAAAACATATTTTCATTTATAAAATAAACTGGGCGTGGTGGCGCACGCTTGTAATCCCAGTACTTTGGGAGGCGGAGACCAGAGGATCCGGGTTCGTAGCCAGCCTCAGCGCTCGCTCTCTCTTCCTGTCTCTCTCTCTCTCTCTCTCTCTCTCTCTCTACCTAGTGAGGCCCTCCGAAACTTCGTGAGACCCGGTTTCAAAATAAAGTATAAAAAAAAAATAGGGCCGTGGGTGTAGCGCGGAGGTAGAACGCCCCTGGGTTCAATCCCCAGTACCGCAAAAAAAAAAAATAATAATAATAAATAAAATAAGATAAGATTAATCCAGGCGTGGTGGTGCATGCCTGAAATCCCAGTACTTGGGAGGCTGAGACAGGAGGATTGCAGGTTCAAGATCTGCCTCAGCAACTTAGCAAGACTCTCAGCAACCTAGCGAGACCCTATTTCAAAATAAACAATAAACCCAGTACTTTGGGAGGTGGAGACCGGAGGATCTGGGTTCACGGCCAGCCTCAGTTCTCTCTCTCTCTCTCTCTTTCTCTCTCTCTCTCTCTCTCCCTGTTTCTCTCTCTCTCTCTCTCTCTCTCTTAGTGAGGCCCTCCACAACTTCGTGAGACCCGGTTTCAAAATAAAGTATAAAAAATAGGGCTGGGGTGTAGCGCAGAGGTAGAACGCGCCTGGGTTCAATCCCCAGTACCACAAAATAAATAAATAAATAAATAAATAAATAAATAAATAAATAAATAAACAATAAAGGGCTGGGGGTGTAGCTCAGAAGTAGAATGCCCCTGGATTCAATCCCCAGTACCCCCCACACACACAGATAAGATTAATACTCTTGCCTACTTCATAAAATAGTTATGAGAGTCACACAAAAGTGCATTTTAGAAACTGAAATGTAGTGGATATAAGTGAGGGGTTAGACATCATGAGGGAATGGGGTTGGGCAGCATTCATCACAGAATGAAACTGAGTATACCACTCTGGGCACCATTTCCGAGGATTCTCTCCCTCCTTTACCTTCCCCCAACTCCCAATATACAATTTGGTCCCAACAACTCAACTTCACCTAAAACTATCAGGGCCAACATACCTTGATATTGTTTGGCTTCAGAGAAACTTCTGGAGGCTAAAAGCAGCCAGGAAAACTCAGCTGCTGCATGCTGGGGATTGGATGAACAGAGCAGTGAGCTGGGATGGATTTGGGGCCCAAGAAGGAGCAGACAGGAGAGTTCCATATGCACTATGATTAAAATAGTATAACATAGCCGGGTGTGGTGGCGCACGCTTGTAATCCCAGTTCTTGGGAGGCGGAGACCGGAGGATCCAGGTTCGCGGCCAGCCTCAGCTACGTAGTGAGGCCCTCCACAACTTCGCAAGACCCTGTTTCAAAGTAAAGGATAAAAAATAGGGCTGGGGGTACGCCCCTGGGTTCAATCCCCGGTACCGCAAAAAAAAAAAAAGTATAACATAAATCATTAATCATGTGTTCAGCACTTTACAGCTCCCTACACACTTTCTCATCTAAACCCTGGTAACCTTTGACACAACTCTATGATATGGATTTTATTATTCCCAGTACTCAGATGAGGGCCGCAGCAGCGAAGCAATGCACCCAAGACGACATAGACAAGGCAGAAAACGGCTTGGTTGGTCTCAGAACAGGGTAGAATTTGCCCCTAAGAGTGGGTAGCCCCAATCCCAAGCCTTGCCTATGGCAGAGGGAAGGTTGCGGAAGAGATGGAGGAAGGAAGCTGAAGAAAACCCCAAGATCAGTTGTATCTATATCTGGCTTCCTCTCTGCTTCTGAAAGAGGAGAGGGAGAGGAGCATACTCCTCCCACCATCCACCACGCCCCAAGAGAGTTAAACCCTGGAGCAGAGTTGAGAGGCAGGGACTCTCCTCCTATCACAGAGCCGGGGCAGATGGTCTTGACAGTCACAGAGACATGTCACCTTACCCAGTTTGCACACCACCTTCAATTCCCCTAATTGCTCTTTCTAATTTATTCAACTGGGGACCAGTCTGGTCTCATGCCAACCTAGGAGATGTACAATAACAGGCTGGGCAGAATTCCTCAGGAGGAGCAATTAGCAAAAATTGGAGTCATGCCTCTATATTACTGAGCAGAGAAAGGAATAATAACTCCCATGTCTGTCCCCATCAGATTTTAGCTAAGCAGATGTTTTCATGCTTTTTTATCCTACCTATGATCTGTGTACTGGCACCTCTTTTCAGTGGCATATGAAATACGAAATACTATGTGGTATTATGAGTTTGTACAAATATAAAGGAGATGCTGGATCTATCTATCTATCTATGAATGATGGTATAGCAGAAAGGAGGATCCCATGTGCAAATATCTGGTTGGTGCCTCCTTGTTCTGTGTTGATGTGCTTTATTGGTACAAACTGGATTTTTTCTTTCTTTCCTTATTTTATTCTTTCTTTCTTTCTTTCTTTCTTTCTTTCTTTCTTTCTTTCTTTTTCTTCTTCCTTCCTTCCTTCCTTCCTTTCTTTTGGGGGTGATGCTGGCGATTGAACCCAGGGGCATTCTACCTCCAAGCTACACCTCAGCTCTATTTAATTTTTTTATTTGGAACTGAGATTTCACTAAGTTGCTGAGACCCTTGTTAAGTTACTGAGTCTATCCGCAAACCTGCAATCCTTCTGTCTCAGCCTCCCAAGTACTGAGATTAAGGCATGCACCACCATACCTGGCTGAATTTTCTTAATGTATCTCTATCTTACAATAGTAGTAATGATGGAATTTAAAGTTCATTTGAACCAAAATGCTTGATATAAACAACTTAGAGGAGGAAAGGTTTATTTTGGCTCATGGTTTCAGAGGTAGTTCATGGTCAACTGGTTTCATTGTTTTGGGCCTGAGATAAGGCAGAACAGTGTGGTAGAAGAAAGCTGCTCAGCTCATGAGACCAAGAAGCAAAGAAAGAGAGAGAGAGAGAAAGAGAGGGAGAAAGGGTGATTGGGTGGGGGTAGGGGTGGGGGACAATAAATACCTTCTAGCTTCTAGGGTATGTCCCAGTTACCTACTTCCTCCAACCATGCCCCACAGCTTACAATTTCCACCGCCTCCCAGCAGTCCTTTCAGCTAGCAATGGACTCGTCCACTGATCCCACCTCGTGATCCCACCATTTCCCCAAAGCCCTCTCTGAACCTTGCCACATTGGGGACCAAGCCTTCAACACATGAGACTTTGGGGAGCAGTCCAGATCCAAACCATAACAATTATGTAACATTTATAGAATGAATCTTCCCTGAGTTTGTGCTAAGAACTTTGGGATGAGACTCCTAAGACCTTAAAAAGGAATTGTGAGCCGGGCATGGTTGTGCACGCCTATAATGGCAGTACTTGGGAGGCTGAGACAGGAGGATCACAGGTTCGTGGCCAGCCTCAGCAACCTAGCGAGACCTTGTTTCAAAATAAGAAATAAAATAGGGCTGAGGGTGTAGCTCAGAGGTAGAATGAACCTGGGTCCAATACCTAGCACCACCAAAACAAAAAAAAAAAAAGGAATTGTGAAAACAGGTCCAGTGCAACAGCAGCCACAACACACTGCAAAAGTTCATGATGGACTCAGAAAAGGGAGATGTCATGGTGCACTCCATCGGTCAGGAACGGCTTCATGTGGAGGAAGGACTAGACCTGCAAGAGCTCAGGGAGAGCCAGGCAGGGCGCTGGTCACGGCTCTGTGCTGGTGATGCAGAGGACACAGAGAACAGCAAGAAGCAGCACACGCCTCCCGGCAGCTTAGCTCAGTATTAACTCCCAGCAGAACAGGGCTGCTGAGCTGGAAAGTGGCGAGCTCACAGGAAATGAAACAAAATGCAGACAGAACCTCAGCTCCAGGAAGGGGCAGAACCCACTCCCTACCCCCAGCCCTCACTCTCCCCAAAGTATAACAGGTCTAATCAGGCAGCAGATTAATTCAGTCCTACATCCATCCCCACCATGGTGTGGTGGGAAGCCCTATCCCTATTTGTGTGTGTGTGGTACTGGGGATTGAACCCAGGGGTATTCTGCTGCTGAGCTATACCCCCAGCCCTATGTTATTTATTTATTTATTTATTTATTTATTTATTTATTTTATTTAGTGTGTGTGTGTGTGTGTGTGTGTGTGTGTGACTGGAGATTGAAGACAGGGGCATTCTGCCTCCCAACTATACCCCGAGCCCTAGTTTTATTTTTATTTTGAAACAGGGTCTCGCTAGGTTGATGAGAGTCTTACTACTTGCTGAGGCTGTTCTCAAACCTGTGATCCTCCAGTCTCAGCCTCCCAAGTACTAGGAGTATAGGCGTGCACCACCACACCTGGCTTATTTTATTTTTTATTTTGAAACAGGGTCTTAATAAGTTGCAGAGGGCCTCGCTAAGTGGCTGAGGCTGGCTGCGAACTTGCGATCCTCCTGTTTCAGCCTCCCAAGCATTGGAATTACAGGTGTGTGCCACCAGTCCCAGCCCTATCCCTTTCTTTCTTCTTCTTCTTTTTTTTTTTTTTTGTACCAGGGATTGAACCCAGGGGCATTCTACCTCCGAGCTACACCTCCAGCCCTATTTTTTATTCTTTATTTTGAAACAGGGTCTCACTAAATTGTGGAGGGCCTCACTAGGTAGCTGAGGCTGGCCCCAAACCCTCCCAAGTACTGGGATCGCAAGCGTGTGCCACCACGCCCGGCTCCCTATCCTTTTCTTTAACCGGGTTGACTCTTACTCACCATGAAGATCTTACTGGGCCAGGGTCGACACAGAGCTTCAGAAGCACAGGACAGAGCTAATGAAGTGCCAGATACTGCGTTCAGTCATGATTTTTTCAATTACAAGGGACATAAATCAAATTTTAACAATCACAAGAAGAAAGGAGAAGGAGAAGAAGAAGGAGAAGAAGAAGAAGGAGGAGAAGTCGTAGTGGGAGGGGAATTTGTTAGCTTATGTTACTATAAAGTCCAGGGGGTATATCTAGTTTCAGGCATATCTGGAACCAAATGATTAAATTATGTTGTCAGGATTCTCTATCTCAGCCTCACTCTCCTGTGGGTTGGTTTTATTCTCTGGCTGCTCCAGGCTTATCCTACCAATACAGCCATCTGGATAGAGAGAGAATGCCTCTGCTTTGAGAGTTTTGGCGAAAGTCCTGGGTTATGTATAGAATAGTCTTAAATCAATCATTATGCCAAGGGATGAGGTATTCTGATTAGCCAAGCCCAGATCCTGTGCCCATCTCTGGAGTTGGAGAGTCGGGTCAGTCTCATCCAAACCAGATGAACTACAAGGAGGAGAGGGATGGCCACCCCAAAAGAAAATTGAGATGCTGTTTCCAGAAGAAAAGGGAACAGGTATTGGACAGGAAAAATACCAGCTATTCACAGGAGAGACGGAATCAGATCACTCCTCAGTATATGTATAACTGGACAGAGGAGAACAAGAATGGATTGTACAGCCAGGAATGGAAATGGAAAGGACTCGGTGGGCAGGGATGGAGGAAGGGCAGACCAGAGCCAGCCAGCTGAGTGCAGAGCAGCAAGGATCAGTAGGTGTGAATGAATGGGTTATGTCCTGCCAAGAAGGCCAGAGGAGGCTGAATAGGGGATGAAATCCAGCTTAGGGTCCAAGTGCAAGAAAGCCTTGTGCCCCGCTATGGAGCTGCTTGGGCTAAGGGAAAGGGTTCTTTTGTGTAATTTGCACAAAGGTCTGTCTGCTCACTCAGCCATGAGCAGAAGGACAGCATCTACCCAGCAGGGGGCATCTGTCTCCAATTTGCACAAAAGTGCTATTGCAGATTGAACTGTATCTCCCCAAAGGATATGTTCAAGTCCTAACACCTGGGACCTGTGAATGTGGCCTTATTTGGAAATAGGCTCTTTGCAGACATAATCAAGTTAAGATGAGGCTGTAGTAGATTAGGGTAGGTCCTAAATCTAATGACTGGTGTCTTTGTATGAGAAAGAAGAGGGAGATTCTGACACAGAGACACAGGGAAGAAGGCTGCGTGATGACGGAGGTGGAGATTGGAGTGACACAGCTGCAAACCAAGGAACGCAAAGCACCGCTGGCACCCAAAGCGAGAAGCTGGGCATGGAATGGGTTTTTCCTCAGAGCCTCCAGATGGAGCCTACCCTGCTGACACCTTAATCTTGGACTTCCAGCTCCCAGAACTGAGAAAGAATAAGTTTCTGGTGTTCTAAGCCACCCAGTGTGTGGTACTTTGTGGTAGCAGCCCTGAGAAATACACACAGGTGCTATGTGGGCTAGCAGCAGCCCCGAGAGGAAGGTTCTAATGGGAGACACAGAAATCCACAGCAGGAGCCCGGCATGGTGGCACACTCCTATAATCTCAGTACTTAGGAGGCTGAGACAGGAGGATCACAGGTTCAAGGCCAGCCTCAGCAACTTAGCAAGACTCTCAGTAACCTAGCAAGACCTTGTTTTAAAACAAAACATTAAAAAAAAGGGCTGGGGTACAGCTTGGACATAGAATGCCTCTGGGTTCAATCCTCAGTACCACAAAAAAAAAAAAAAAGAAAAGAAAAACCTACAGGAGTGAAGAGATCCCTACAGAAGTATTTAGGCCTCTTCATGGGTTCTACTGCCAAATAGTATCCTGAAAGGACCTGTTGCCTCTATTTATGGGATTGAACCCAGGAGCATTCCACCTCTAGGCTACACCCCCGGCCCTATTTTTTTTATTCTTTATTTTGAAACAGGGTCTCACTAAGTTGTGGAGGGCCTCACTAAGTAGCTGAGGCTGGCCGTGAACCCGGATCCTCTGGTCTCAGTCTCCCAAGTACTGGGATTACAAGCGTGCGCCACCACGCCTGGCTTTACCTCTATTTACAAGCAGAAAGTAAAGACTATTTTCAAACTACAGCAGTTGTAGAGTGAGGGCTGCCAATGAAAAGAGGGGCAAAGTCTTGTTGTCTGAGAAGAGAACTAGGCATACTTCAAATTGGAGTCTGCGTTCTTTGTGCTCCTCTGTTCCCCGAGCTCACAGCCCCTCGTTTTCCTCTGCTACAGAACTTACTGTGCCAGAGTGCAACCTTCTGGCGACTGTGGAGTAGATTGTCCAATGATGCAGAATACACTTTTCTGTGAAGTAAACATTTTTCCCCCTGTGAAATAAGCCAAGCAAGCAATAGGCAAATATGCCTAAGGGGTCTGGGGACCTACATAAACAAAGGAAATGAGACTCTAATAGTTCTGCTAACAACATTCAGAGTTACAGAAGTATGCTGAGGTACACCAAGGTGGCTCTGAGCACAGGCCAGTGGCAGGGAAAGGCAACAAGTCCTTGGAAGGTCACTTCCTTGGAGAAGTATCCCTCAACTTTATCAAATCCCCTCATTTTATTTTATTTTCTTCATTGCATTCATCATCGAGAAATTTGCTTAATGAAAGTTTCATAATAGTAAAAGCCTCTGTTTTGTTCACACTATACCCTTAGAGTCTTGAGCAAGATACTTAATCTCTTTTACTTAAACCCCACCGCTACACACTCTCATTTGTAAAATGTACCAACCTGCTAAGGGGGATTGCAAGGATTGAGTTCATGTGAGCCTAGATCCGTGACTTGCGCAGAGTTGACATTCAATTCTAGCTAACACTTTTATTATGCTTACTAGATACCAAGTGCTATTCTAAGCCTTTTACATATACATTAATTAATTCCTCACAATGACCTTTGGGATGAGGAAATAGAAATGTGTGAAATTTGGGATGAGGAAAGAAAGAGGATATTTAACTTAAAGTCATACAGTTAATAAACACAGAATTTGGAATGAAATTTCAGACTCTCTTCTGTTAACCAGTACAGTGTAGTTTACCGGTTAATATAAATCCTTTTTTTTTTGGTGGTACCGGGAATTGAACCCAGAGGCATCTTACTTCTGGGCTACACCCCCAGCCCTATTTTTTATTCTTTATTTTGAATTCTCACTAAATTGCAGAGGGCCTCACTAAGTAGCTGAGGCTAGCCACGAACCCGAATCCTCCAGTCTCAGCCTCCCACATACTGGGATTATAAGCATGCACCACCATGCCCGGCTTTGTTTTGTTTTTGTATTGGGGATTGAACCCAGAGGCATTCTACCTCTAAACTACACCCCCAACCCGATTTTTTTTATTTCGTATTTGGAAACAGGGTCTCACTATATTGCTGAGAGCCTTGCTAAGTTGCTGAGACTGGCTTTGAACCTGCAATCCTCCTGTTTCAGTCTCCCAAGTACTGGGATTACAAGTGTGTGCCACCACACCTGGCTAAATCCTTTTTGAGTGAATAAAATTGCCAAAAAAGCTGGGCGTGGTGGCGCACACTTGTAATCCCAGTACTTGGAAGGCTGAGACCAAAGGATCCAGGTTTGCGGCAAGCCTCAGCTACTTAGTGAGGCCCTCCGCAACTTAGTGAGACCCTGTTTCAAAATAAAGATTAAAAAAATAGGGCTGGGGGTGTAGCTCAGAGGTAAGATGCCTCTGGGTTCAATCCCCGGTACTGCCAAAAAAAAAAAAAAAAAAGAAAGAAAGAAGGAGAAGAAGAAAAAGGAAAGTGATAGAACCAACAGGTTCACTCGCTCAGGAATCAAGACAGGTACTAAAGGAGAATTGTGGATTGGGCTTTCTGAGGCAGTGGTAGTGGGCAGGCTGTGCCCAGGGAAATGTTTGCGAGGCCGGTTTATAAAGCAGTAGGAGCAAGGTAATTCTTGGATGATAGCACTGGATTGGGATGTTGTCTTCCCTCACATCCTGAAGAGCCTTTGAAGCGTAGGCTGGAATTTGCACAAGCAGCATGAGTACAGGTTGGTACTGGAGTCCCAGCCCTCATCACAACACCCCAGGCACATCCCAGACCACCACTTCAGCACTGGCAGTAAGGGACACAGCAGAGGATCTCTCTCAGCTGTCCATGTTTCAGCCCCCTCTGGCTTTCGCAGCTGCACTTAGTGTTTTATGGGCCACTATGGTGACATCTTCTAAGAAACAAAGTGTTACATAGTCCAGCCAGTTATATGTGTCTTTGACACCCTTAGAGGTGAGCTCCTGGAGGCCAGGGAAGGATGTATTCTTTCTCTGTTAACCCCTAGATTCTGCACGGGTTCTGGCACATTAAGGGTGTCCAATGGAGCTGGGCGTGATGACGCATGCTTGTAACCCCAGTACTTGGGAGGCTGAGACAGGAGGATCACAAGTTCATGGCCAGCCTCAGCAATTTAGAGAAGCCCTCAATAACTTACTGAGACTGTTTCAAAGTAAAAAAATAGGGTGGGGGGTGTAGCTCAGAGGTAGAATGTCCCTGGGTTCAATCCTCAGTAACACACACACACACACACACACACACACACACACACACACACACAGATGCCCAATGGCTGTTGAATGAAGAGAACCGAATGCTCATTAAACTGATGGGACGGTATCTGGAAGGCAGTTGCTGACATCAGGGACTCCGGCTGAAGAGCAGTGGAGCTGATGGCATTTTAGAAGGGTGTTGAGAGGACAGAGAGCTCACCATAGAGATGGCTCTAGAGGAGGCCATGAAAGAAATGGTTTTGTTCAAGTAGTTACAAGTTGAAAGCCCTTCATGGCCAAAGGTCTTATTTAAAGCCTTCCGTCAAATCTCTGCAATCTGCTTAAGCCGGAGAATGCTTTTCCTTGTCTTTCTTCAAGGATCAGTTGGCAGTAGTACTCAGAGTCCTCTGTCACACACCTACGGGGGGCTGATTTTCCAAGCTCCCAGCTTTTGCAAGAGCTGCTCAATTAATCGTGCCCACGGGAAGGAGGCTTTTACCCCTTCCTTAATGGGATGCCTCTGTCTTTCTTACTTGATATACAGGATGCCTTTGAATCAGCTGTTGTCTAAACTGAGTACCGGTGTTGTGTCTGCATGATTTAATAAACTGTGGTGGGCTGGCTGGGTTCCCTCTTCTGTAGGTCTCAGCTCCTATCAGCCGCCTCTCCCAACACAGCCCACTCTGTCTCTGACTTCCCCTTCCCACTCTCTCCCCTCCCTTCAGGCACAGGGCGATAAGAGCTCTGTTACCAGCCTCAGTCTAGTATCTTGTTCTTGTGTTCTTACCATAGCCTGCTGGCACCCTTGTAAATAGTTCCTTTAATAAACTCTCCTCAAATTATCCTAATTTGAGTATGCCATCTGTTTCCTGCCAGGACCCTGACTGGTATAATATTGCTTAGGGTTTCACAGAGGCTGTGGTAAAACTTGTAAAGTAAAGCAAGGAAATTATTAACACAAAATTCAGGATAGGAGTTACCTCTGTGGGAGAGGGAAACATGGTATAAAAAGCCACACAGGGGACTCATTATATACTGGTAATATTCTGTTTCTTGAGCGAGGCTATTTGTAGATGTGTCTTGGCTTTATGATTATTCTTTATGATTATTTTTATTATGGCCCCATACATTGTAGACAATCCTTTGTATGTATAATATATTTTACAATAAAAATTAAAACATAATAAACAACAACTGGAGTGCTGGGAATGTAGCTCAGTGGTAAAGCACTTGGCCTAGCATGTGCGAGGTCCTGGCAAAAATAAACCCCAAAATACAAAAACAAAAACAAAAACAAATCAGAATATAAAGTTGTAAGGGCAAAAATCTTTGTCTTGTTTCTTTTCTAGAACAGTGATGACACATTGTAAGTTCTCAACAAGTATGTGTTAAACATGGACTTGAAAGGATACCTAACTTTGGCCCAGGACCTCCCAATCCTTTCTACAGAGGTGAGGAGTCTTCACTCAGGCTTTTTATTTTTTTTAAGTACGAGGATTGAACTCAGGGTCACTCTTTCACTGAGCTACACCCCCAACTCAACCCCTTATTTTATTTTTATTTTGAAACAGGATCTCACTAAGTTACCAAGCATTGGCCTGCAACTTGCAATCCTCCTGTCTTAGCCTCCCAAATAGTGGGATTACACATGTGCATGACTATACCCGGGTGTAATGGAACATTTTTATTTTTAGTTTTTTTTTTTTTTTTTTTTTTTTTTTTTTTTTTTTTTTTTTTTTTTTTTGCAGTACCGGGGATTGAACCCAGGGGCGTTTTATCCCGGGGTTTTTTTTTTTTTTTGCGGTACTGGGAATTGAACCCAGGGGCGTTCTACCTCTGCATTACACCCCCGGCCCTATTTTTTATACTTTATTTTGAAACCGGGTCTCACGAAGTTGCGGAGGCCTCACGAAGTAGAGACAGAG
>PVJS01057360.1:0-12075 GCA_004027185.1 Glis glis | reverse complement strand
ATAATAAATGCTGGTGAGGATGTAGGGAAAGGGGAACCCTTATACACTGTTGGTAGGATCGCAAATTAGTACAGCCACTGTGGAGATCAGTATGGAGGTTCCTTAAAAGACTGGGAATGGAGCCACCATATGACCTCGCCATACCACTCTTGGGGATCCTCCCAAAGGAACTGAAGTCAGATTACTGTAGCAAAAAATGTATTTCCATGTTTATTCATTTATTTATTTATTTTTTTGCGGTACCGGGGATTGAACCCAGGGGCGTTCTACCTCCACGCTACACCCCCGGCCCTATTTTTATACTTTATTTTGAAACCGGGTCTCACAAAGTTGCGGAGGGCCTCACTAGGTAGAGAGAGAGAGAGAGAGAGACAGGGAGAGGGAGAGAGAGAGAGAGCTGAGGCTGGCCGCGAACCCAGATCCTCCGGTCTCTACCTCCCAAAGTACTGGGATTACAAGCGTGCGCCACCATGCCCGGCTATTTCCATGGTTATAGCAGCGCAATTCACAATAGCTAAACTATGGAACTAGCTGAGGTGTCTGTCAACAGATGAATGGATTATACAATTATGGTATATACACACAATAGAATTTTACTCTGCCATTAAAAAAGAATAAAATCATGTCATTTGCAGGAAAATGAATGGAATTTGAGAATACGCTAAGTGAGATTATCCAGTCATAGAAAGTGAAGGGCCATATGTTTTCACTCATACATGGAAGCTGGAGAGAAACTAGGAAACAAAGAGGATTTCAGATAAATGAGGGGAGACACTGGTGGAATGGAGAAGGGGATTTGGAGAGGGAGATGGGGAGGAGAAAGGGTAGTTCTGATGATGAAAACAATTGAAATAATCCTTTGTTCATACAGGAAGTTATTGTGCCAACGTATGGGGAGTGGGGAGGGACCCAGAGAGAAACACACAATGAATGCTGTGTGCATGTGTGTTTCTGTCACTCTGAACCTCACTATGATGTGTACTTAGAATGCACCAATTAAAAAAAAAAAACTCCCATCTTTCCCCCACATTAATTATATCCCACTTTTCTGCCTTTTTGGAAGATACAATTAGAGGCATACATTTTGAGCAAAATTTAGCATTCATTGACGATATAGAAGTATACACATTTAGACTACTGAAGCCAACCGTTAAGGTAGTACAAAAGGAATGTTTGACTTGGAACCCAGTGATTTATATTAGACTCCGGCACCATGACTTGGAATGTGTACCCTGTAAGTTACTTGACCTTCTGAGCTTTAGCTCTCTCATGTACAAAACAGCTGTAAGGAGCAGGGTCTGGGGGTCAGAATGTTGAAAGGACTACTTTGGGTAATATTTTTCACTTTTAAGGTATTTTATATATTGTAAAGCTTTTTACAAATGCAAGATGCTATTGTCATTAGGCCCTTGTGCACGATTTTATGTGCTGTATTTGTTTCTTAAACTTATTTACAGTCCTGGAGTAGAAAACCAGGAAGGAATCCAAATTTTCCTCCAAGGCACTTGGGCTCACACTTTCTGGCCAAATTCAACAAATCTTTGCTAAGTTAGTTTCCTTATATTCTTAGGCTACAAACCAGGAATGGTGACAAACTTTAAATACTTCTGTACCAAAAGAAGTATTTGGTACAGAAGTATTTGGTACATTGGGCTGGGAGTGTAGCCCAGTGGTAGAACATTTGCCTAGCATGTACAAGGCCCTGGGTTCAATCCCTAGCACCACAAAAGACTGATCTATTGCAGGTTATGCAGTAAAGGAAGGACTGTGAAAGATTTTTTCCCATCTTTGCAAGACATAAAATATAGCATTGTTTAAGAAAAAGTGATTGCTTCCCCAAGACAAAAAAAAATAGAAGCCAATTTTCCTAGTCATCTATTGAAAAGAAAATAGTTTTTTACCAATACCATATTCTAGTGGTGTTGTCTGATGGGAGGGAGCTAACTTTCTCTGCATGCCCATTTTGTGTCAGACTGGACTCAGGTTCAGAAAGATCATGCAACTCATCCCAAGTCACACAGCTAGTAAACAGTGGTGCCAAACTGCAGATAGATCTGTTCCATCTGAATACACTAGGCTTCTGCGCTTGTCAGAGTGCCTAACATGGAAAAAAGTGCCCACTGGATAGATCCTCTATTATACACAGTCCAGGGTAAAATTAACATTCCCATGGAAGATACAATTAGAGGCATACATTTTGAGCAAAATTTAGCATTCATTGACGATATAGAAGTATACACATTTAGACTACTGAAGCCAACTGTTAAGGTAGTACAAAAGGAATGTTTGACTTGGAACCCAGTGATTTATATTAGACTCCTGGCACCATGACTTGGAATGAAGGATGAAGAGCAAGTCATAGAATTTGGGATGAAAGGGCACTTGAAAGCCCACTGGAGGAATCCCTGCCCTTCCATGGGATGGGTGGGTCCTTCTGCAGCTGCTGGTCCAGACCACTGAGACAGAGAAGTCTTTAAGGTCCTTTTGTATACAGAGCCAACTCCATGGCCCTGTAGCCTCCAGCTATCCCAGCCCGAGTGCATCTCCTCCTGGAGGCAGAGGGCCATCTCCAATCCCTTTCTCCAGTGACACGTGCTATTTAACCTAGGTCTTCTCTCCAGCCTTCTCGACTGTGGGATGTGAATCCCTTTCTCTCGGTTCTCCTGTGGGCTGTTTATCCACATGCACATGTCTTTCCAGACGTAGCTTCTCTGAATTCCTTCCAACATCTGCTGGTGACATTAAAATCTGTCAGAACAGTGGGATGTTGACCCAACTTCCTATTAAAACTCTCCAAATGACTTACAAATATGCAGAGCTTTGTGATACAACAGCTGGGACTTGGGGCCTGAGTAGAATTTCGAAACTATTGCTTATAAGGAAGAATTATAGCCTCATTATTTTTAGTACAAAAACAAAAACAGTTTGTTGATTTTTTTAAAAAAAAAATCAAGTGTATACATGCAAAGCGCTGTGCTTCAAGAGCCGACAGTTTCCATCCTCAGGAGCTCACCTAAAGAAGGCGAAGGTAAGCTGAGCCCTTTTCCTTTGCTTATGGAGAACAGGAGCACAATCCTGCAGGACAGGCCAGTCACCCCCATCAACTAGGCAGAGTGGTTTGGGGTGAATGCCGACACTCACTTCTGATGTCTTTAACATTTATACCCAAAACCATCCTTTTTCACCTTCTCGTCTCGAATGACTGATGGCCCTTCTGCAAGTCCTAGGAAAGAAAACCCACTTTCTCCCTCACTTACAAAAAGTGTAGCTTTTTGTAGGCGACACTCATGAGCTAACATTAGGTCAGCAGAAACCCTGTTATGCCTCCGCCTCATTTCTGTTTCTAATAGACGAGGTTCATTCGCCTCTTGGAAGACCTCGGTGTCAAAAGCAGTCACCACTTTTCAGACAGAATCTTCTCTCCTGCATAGCTACAGTCACAGCAGCATGATGGTGTTGGAAAATGGAAGGGACGAGAAAGCCAAAAAATAGGGTTTTGTGAGGCATCAGGGAAAAATTAGAAAAGCCAGGAAAAGAAGGCTTGGATCTGTTTGCTTGGAACACAGATATTTTTCCCCAGGGTTTGAAATATGTGTTTATAAATGTCTGGCATATATCTTTATGGAATTAGAACTTCCAACTTGATAGGAGTACCACCTAGAGGATGATGCTCCTTACAACAGAGATGCTATGGAAATACAGCGCAGGCAGCGCGTAGTGGCTAGATTTGGAGGTATATTTTGAACAGGTAACAGATTGGATATATAATATGAGAAATAGGATCTAAGGCTTTTGGCCGGAAAGACTGGAGGGATGGAGTTGCCATTGATTGAAATGAGGGAAGGAGTGATTGAGGGGCTTTGAGGGGTGAGCAAGATTAAAGATCAGTTCTGATACACATCTCTGCCTTAATTATTGGTCCTAAAAATCCCAACCAGGATGCATCTAAGATCTAAGCACGGAATAGGTGCACCATAAATATTTGTTGAATCAATCTGCAAAGGTGATGCGAATGTCTTGCCTGCCTCATTCCAATTTTGTCTAGAAATTCTGGTTGACTCAAGCATTCAGGTGGAAGCCAACTAAGGGGGATTTAGGGGGACAGGAAGCAGAGACAAGGTAAAGAGAAATGCATGCTTTGCTCTAAAATACAAATTAACATACATGCATGGCTTAATGGAGGAAGCACGCGTCGCAGTCAAAACAGTGTACCCAGTGGTTACTGAAACCAGGGCGCAGAGTATGTTTGTAGGTGCTCTCTGTCCCCATACTCCTGCAGGCCTGTAAAAGTAGGATGACCATCCGGAGCCAGGCAAAAAGTAGACTTTCAAGTGGTATGGAGAAGAAAGTCAGAAAATCAGGGGCCCGGCCCCAGTGACAGTAACTGCATGACAAGTATTTACCGCTCCCATGTAGACACTGTAAAAGATGTGGCTTTGGGACCTCTTGAACCAATTCTGACTTGTCAAAGAGGTAATATATTTTTAAGATCTCGTTGCAGCAATAGAATGTAGCCGACTCTCCCCCAAGGAGCTCCATTTTGCTGCCTTGACTCCGATTCTCTAGTCAAGAAAGAGGGCACTAGATTGCAAGTCTAAATCCAACTTTCCGTTCAACCAATCATGCACATTGGCCATTAGATGGCAGTCAAGGCCAGGAAACCTTAGCTGCTGTCACAAAATCATTGCCATATTCCTCTGCTGCAGACAGAGTTGGGTTAGCAGAGTGTGGAGGGGTGCTGGAGGTGAGAGGCTGTCTGCAGGTGCCTGGCATGCTGAACCGTGTTCATGGAGGTGTAAGATTTTACTTTGAAGTTTATGTTTTAGGGCAAATCAGTTGGAATCACCAGTTTATTTGATAGCAAAAATAGTTCTGGTAAAGAGGAAGTTTGACTTTGATGTTTCTATCTTGCAAGGAAATATATAGTGTTTGTACTCAGATTCGGTGCATTACAACAAGCTCTGTGAGATAACAGCACTAGATTAATTATGAAGTTAGCGAATTTCACTTCTTATGAAAGAGTTGAAACTTCAAATGAACAAACAATTCTCCCCAACATTTTAACACTTGCAATTTTCTATAGCAAGCACATGGTATCAAGGTTATAGATTGTGTCCCTTGGAAGATTACTTGCCCTTCTCAAACGTGCAAGGGGCTCTAGTACGTGATGATAACATACAGAATAAGTGTATATTTAACTTAAACTTTAGGGTGTCTACTTTGAATATTTGTAGTCTCCCTTTTCTTTTTAAACAAAGGAATAACTTAATAGTGTTCATTCTCAAAAGGCTCATGTATGCACTATCCTCAGCGATTTCTCATTCTGGTTAATGTCTTATGATTTCAAATATAAGGTTGATATATTTGGGACTGATAATATATATCATATCATGTTATACTGTGATATGACAACTTTATTCCCACTGTCCCCTTTGTTCAGTCCAAGCGTACAGAGTGATCTTATCTACTTCAGTTCACCTCGTTGCATCTGTATAGTAATGAGTCTGAAATCTATAACTTTGGTCCAACCTCCTTTACAGCTGGTTATACCCGGCATCTTGGTGTCTCCACTCATGCGTTCCACTGGTACCTAAATCCCATCATATTCCAGTACCCATCCTCTGCTCCTGGCCCGATCCCTCTCTTCCTTCTGTGTTCCCTGCATTGGGGATTGATCCACCATCATCCATGTTGCTGAAGGCAGAAGCCATTTTTGAGAACTCCCTCTCCCTCATCCCCCAGTGAACACATCAAATCCACGAGCCCTGCCAGTACTACCTCCTGCATGTGTGGCTAGACGAGCTCACTCCTCTCCAGCTCTGAGCCGCTAACCTAGTTCAGGCCACCCCTATCCTTTCTCCAGGACAACGGCAACAGCCTCCAAGCTGCTCCGCCAGCCTCTCAAGCTTCTCCTTTCAATTCTTCTCCACTCGGCTTTCTGTCTGGGGGAAAGAGGGAGGGTGATTCTGAAAGGCCAAGCTGATCTGTCACTCCTTGGCTTAAAATCCAACAGCCGCTGACTACTTGTATAGTAAGGTCCAAACTCCTTTTCTCTTAATTGCTGCCTGGAGTCTTCTCTCCAAACATCCTAGCACACTCCTACTCAACCTTTAGATAAGAGTTGAGGTGTCACAGCCTTCAGGGCACATTTCCACACCCTAGATTCAGTTAGCTAGCTCCCCAGCACCCTGCTCTTCCCTACTGCTGTAGAACTTTACATGTTGCATTGATTGCTTATTTATTGATGGTCTCCACTCTTAATTAATAGAGAAGTCCTGCAAGGGTAGAAGCCTGTCTGGTTCACTTTTATGAACCTAGAACTCAGTGTACATTCAAACACTTTACAAATGCTCAATGAATATGTGTTGAATATAAGCAAAAATGAAGAAATTTGTTAACATGAACTAGAGTTGTGTTTGGTGTAAGGAGGCACAAATCCTGAGACACTGCTCATAGGTGAGCTCCTGTGACAATGGTTACCAGATGGGGGCCCTCCAGCAAGTCACTGATTTAAAGTGAAGATGTGTATGGATTCTTTAAGCTTGGCTTCATATGTATAATGTGCTTTTAATATTTATTGTAACCCCTCATCATTCACCTTTGCTTTTTCATGTGCCCTGACAATGAAAACTGTGTATATGATTTCTCAATAAAAATAGTCGTGTCTTTACCAATGGCTCTGCTTTGAAGAGAGGAAGCACAAAGGTTTAGAAATAGAAGGAAACTTAAGCTGAGAAGCAGGAAGCAATGGAAAGGGGGGGAAGCAAAGTGTATGAAAAAAGAAAGCAAAGATAAAGATGACTGAGATGACGAGACTTCATAGAATTCTGGAAAATTCTAAGTTGAATAAAAGCACATTTCCATAAAATATTTGGTTGTTTATGTCTATCTGCGAGGCCAAACTCTGATCTCTCGGAGCCACAGAAAGGACACCATCGTGGTCTTCCCTGCCTCAATAGAAGATGTCTTCACAGTGGCCAAAGGTCCCAGGGAGTGGATGCTGGGCTGTCGGACATATGGCAGGGACTTATAACTTTTGCATAATACAGGATCCAAGAACTTACAAGGTGACAGCCCCTTACAAATGTCTCATCTTACAAATGAAGAAACTGATATCCCAGGAGGTGATAGGATTTCTTTAGGAAACAGAGATGAAGACAGAGCTGGAATCTAGGTCCCTGATACTTTACACTATATGGCAATAAACCCTTTTAAGTAATTAGGATTTTGCTGTTGTTTCTGCCCCCCGAGCTCCTTTTATATCCAGTAGCTTGTGAGCCCCACAAGAACACTGAGTATCACTGAGAACAGGTATGATTACAGACCAGGTATTATTCCTCTAATTGAGGAAACAAATTGCATGAGATTAAAACACTTGTCTAAGACAGGTGTGGTGGCGCACGCTTGCAATCCCAGTACTTGGGAGGCTGAGACAGGAGGATCGCAGGTTCGAGGACAGCCTCAGCAACTTAGTGAGGCCCTCCGCAACTTAGTGAGACCCTGTTTCAAAAATAAAGAATAAGAAAATAGGTCTGGGGGTGTAACCCAGAGGTAGAATGCCCCTGGGTTCAATCCCCAATTCCGCAAAAACCAAACCAAAACAACAAAACCACTTGTCTAAAACATGAAAGAAGCAGAGCCAGGAACAATACAGGACCAAATACAGGACCAAATTCTAACCCAGTAAACCTCCTATTTTAGTTTATATTTCCTTCTCCAATAACATGTGCCATTTAATGACAGGATGGCCAGTTATGAAGTTATTGATCTTTTCTAATCTTAAATATGACCAAACTCTATATATAATCATGTAAGTGTCTTATTTTACCTTTCAATCAGAAAACACAATCATTATTAGAACTGAAGAATGTAACTTTTGGTTTTGGTATAAAAATGGTTTCTCTGCTCAAAACCTTTCTTTGAGCCGGGCGTGGTGGCGCAGGCTTGTAATCCCAGTACTTGGGAGGCTGAGCCAGGAGGATCACAGGTTCGAGGACAGCCTCCGCAAGTAGTGAGACTCTCATCAACCTAGCAAGACCCTGTTCCAAAATAAAATAAAAATAGGGCTGGGACTGTATCTTGGAGGTAGAATTCCCCTGGGTTCCATCCCCAGTACCACACACACACACAAAAAAAAAAACACTTTCTTTCTATAAATCCAAAACTTTGGTTAGTCTCATGATTCAATTAATTAAATAAAACACAAGTATTCATCAGGATTTCCTATCTGCTGTGCCTCTCCCAGAGTTATGGGAAAAAGAGTCACTGCTATTGTAGATAAAGGACTAAATCTAATGATAGAAAGGTTGTCATTTAGAAAGGCGTATCATTTTCAGCCCACCCACTCCTCCTGACTACCTCCTTTGCAGATGGTGCCCAGAGCCAGGTCTTCCCACCTTGACTCTACAGAAAAACTAAGGTCAGCCCGAGATACAAGAGAGAAAGCCCCGCAAAGCTACTTGACTGATGGAACCTATAACTTTCTCCTGTGTTTCTTCTCTTTCTGCGTCCCCCTACAGTTTTTTGTTTGTTTGTTTGTTTTGTTTTTTAAATTTACTTCCAGCCTTTTGTTTTGTTTGTAGTGATTATAAGAATATGTGACTAGACCTTTGAGGAAGGAAGGAAGGAAGGAAGGAAGGAAGGAAGGAAGGAAGGAAGGAGAGGGAAGGATATTAGGTGGAAGGAGACAGCAGAAAGAGTGAAGGAGGTCCACTTCTTTTCTTTTCTTTTTCTTTCTTTTTTTTTTTTGGTACTGGGGATTGAACCCAGGGGCATTCTACCTATGAGCTACAACCCCAGCCCTATCTTATTTTTATTTTTGAAACAGGGTCTCGCTAGGCTGATGAGAATCCCACTATTTGCTGAGGCTGTCCTCGAACCTGCAATCCTCCTGTCTCAGCCTCCTAAGTACTGGAATAACAAGCGTGCACTATCACATCTGGCAGGAAGTCCAACTCTAAGTAAGGGAGCCAGTTCATTCTGGCTCAAGAGAGCTAATAGTTAAATAAACTAACTGGTAATTTGAAGCTGTCAGTAGCTTCAAATTGGTCACAGAGGGAGTGTTTACAAAAAAATTGGCACATAAATCAGGTTTTGTGTGTGTTTGTTTGTTTGTTTTTTGCGGTACTGAAACCGGGTCTCACGAAGTTGCGGAGGGCCTCACTAGGTAGAGAGAGAGAGAGATAGGGAGAGAGAGAGAGGAAGAGAGAGCTGAGGCTGGCCGCGAACCCGGATCCTCCGGTCTCCGCCTCCCAAAGTACTGGGATTACAAGCATGCGCCACCACGCCCGGCATGTGTGTGTTTGTTTTTGGAGAGCTGTTTGAGGAACACAGCATTATCCCACCACCCACTGCCTCCACCCCAGTGTCCTCTTTGGAGAGTAACCACAGGGACCCATTCGGCCTGAGTACTTGCAAACCTGCTGACTGTACATTTTGATACAATGTATAGGAACATGTAGAAATAAAAATACAGGGCTGTGTTTTTGGGGGGAAGGATTGAACCCAGGGGCATTCTAACTCCAAGCTACACCCCAGCCCTATTTTTTTATTCTTTATTTTGAAACTGGGTCTCACTAAATTGTGGAGGGCCTCACTAAATAGCTGAGGCTGGCCACGAACCCAGATCCTCCAGTCTCAGTCTCCCAAGTACTAGGATTACAAGCATGCACCACCACACCCGGCTGTGTTTAGTTTTATATAGGCAGATCACACTATATATGACATTCTGCTGCTTGCTCTCATGATATTGAAGTCTCAAAGTCTTTTTATTTTTTGTGACATTCTCTATACATCTAACAGGGTCTCACTAAGTGGCCCAGGCTGGCCGTGAACATGTGATTCTCCTTCCTTGGCCTCCAGTCCTTTTTTAAAAAACAAACAGTCCACCCATGTGTGGTGGCTCACGCTTGTAATCCCAGTACTTGGGAGGTTCGCGGCCAGCCTCAGCTCCTTAGAGAGGACCTCCGCAACTTAGTGAGACCCTGTTTCGAAATAAAGAATAAAAAATAGGGCTGGGGCCGGGCGTGGTGGCACACGGTTGTAATCCCAGTACTTTGGGAGGCAGAGACCAGAGGATGTGGGTTCGTGGCCAGCCTCAGCTCTCTCTCTCTCTCTCTCTCTCTCTCTACTTAGTGAGGCCCTCCGCAACTTCGTGAGACCCGGTTTCAAAATAAAGTATAAAAAAATAGGTCGGGGGTGTAGCGCGGAGGTAGAATGCCCCTGGGTTCAATCCCAGTACCGCAAAAAAAGAAAAAAATAGGGCTGGGGGTGTAGCTCGGTGGTAGAATGCCCCAGGGTTCAATCCCAGTACTGCAAAAAACAAAAACAAAACAAAAACAGTCCAATGGTGGTACCAATGTGAATTGCCTGTCAAGGGACCTTAGATATCAGTGGGCTCTGTTCTGATTAGTCAGGAAAGATCATACTGCACGCATCTCACACGCACTTCTGAGTGCCTGTTGTGTGCAGGCTCCGCAGGTGTGCTGGAAGGTGAGGATTAGCACTAAGTACATTTGGAAGGATTTGGAAGTTGGAAGGGGGAGGCTAGGGATGGGGTTGGTTGGTGGAAGAGGAAGACTATGTCCTAGGTGCTTGGGAGAATTCTTTGAAGTCTCTGGAAGTGGTAGGTGTAGAATTATAGGAGGGTACCAAGAGAACTTTACTGCAAGAGTATGGAGTTGAGATTTAACAGAACTAACTCAAACAGCCTGAGCCGTGGGGGGTGGGCAGGGAGAAAGCTCATGTGATCCACAGATTGGAAGATTCAGAGCTGGGGTTCAAGGTTTTGTCACATTTCAAAGCCTACAATATTTTCACTGAAATAAATGTTCACTGAAGCTGGATGTGGTGGCACATGCCTATCATCTCAGTACTTGGGAGGCTGAGACAGGATTGCAGGTTCAAGGCCAGCCTTTGCAATTTAGTGAGACCCTGTTTCAAAATAAATGAAATAAAATAGGCTGGGGGTGTAGTTTAGAGATAGAGTGCCCCTGGGTTCAATCCCCAGTACCAAACAAACAAATTCATGTTCATTGAACAAAGAAACTAGATATTGAATGGTTGGCATTGTTCAATGGCAGAATCACTATAAGGTTCAATCCGGTAACTCTGGAAATGTAAAAGCCAACACTGATAGTGGCACTGACTTCAACTGTTGGCCCTCATAATGTCACATCAAGGCCTTCAGATACAGCGGATCGTGTGAGCTCTGAATTCCCATTTTATGTGTATGAGGAAATAGAAGCTCAGAAAACATAAAAAAGCTGACTAAGGTCACAGAGCTAGGAGAAGCGAAAGCAAAGACTATGTAGCCCACTACTTTCAGAGCTTTATTATTTGCGTATTATCTGGTTCTCCAAAAAGAAGTCTGACTCAAAAGGCTCTATTTAAATATACTATTTTTGCTTGTTTTAGTAGAGATTCAAACATAGACTTTGCAGATTCCTGATAAAACGGGTCCTTTCTCAGAGCGCTTTGAGTGTACACCTTGGTTTTACTATTCGGCTGTGGACACCGTTCTCCTAGAAATTATTATTTTTTTCGGTACCAGGGATTGAAACCAGGGGCATTCTATCTCCGAGCTACACCCCCAGCCTTATTTTTCATTCTTTATTTTGAAACAGGGTCTCATGAAGTTGCGGAGGGCCTCACTAAGTTGCTGAGGCTAGGCGGGAACCTGGATCCTCCGGTCTCAGCCTCCCAAGTACTGGGGTTATGAGCGTGCGCCACCACACCCGGCTTCTCTTAGAAATTATAATGGAAGGAAAAGGGGGTTCTCATTGTCTTCAGAAAGCTTCAATTATGGGTAAACTTTCTATTAAGTGACATTAATATGGCTCAGATTTTAATCTTACAGAGGTTTGCATTTTTTTTTTTTTGCGGTACCGGGGATTGAATGCAGGGTCGTTCTACCTCCGCGCTACACCCCCGGCCCTATTTTTTTATCCTTTATTTTGAAACTGGGTCTCACGAAATTGTGGAGGGCCTCACTAGGTAGAGAGAGAGAGAGAGAGAGAGAGAGAGAGAGAGAGACAGGGAGAGAGAGAGAGAGAGGGAGAGAGAGAGAGAGAGAGA
>PVJS01057359.1:0-12075 GCA_004027185.1 Glis glis | reverse complement strand
TGGGGATTGAATCCAGAGCCACCTGCATGCTAGGTACACACTCTACCACTGACTATCCCTGTATGGTAGTTTAATTTTAGTTCTTTGAGGAGTTTCCTTACAGTTTTCCATAATGGCTATACTAATTTACACTCCATCAACAATATATAAGAGTTCTTGTTTCTTTGCAATCTCTCCAACAATTATCTTTCCTCTTTTTGATAAGAAACGTTCTAAGAGATGTGAGGTAATATCTTATTCTGATTTTTGATGCACTTAGCTAATGATTAGGTAAACTTATCATTTTTTAATGTACCTCTTAGCAATTTTATGTCTTCTTTTGAGAAATGTCTATTCAGGTCCTTTGCCCATTTTAAAATTAGATTATTTGATTTTGCACAATTGAGTTATTTGAGGTTCTTATGTATTTCAGATATTAACCCCTTATCAGATATGTAGTTTGTAAATATTTTCTCCCACTCTACGGGTTATCTATTTACTTTTTAAATTTTCTTTTTCTGTGCAAAAGATTTTCAGTTTGTTTCCATCCTATTTGTCTGTTATTGCTTCTGTTGTCTGTGGTTTCAAGGATCATATCCAAAAAAATCATTGCCCATACCAATGTCATGGAGCTTTCCCCCTGTGTTTTCTTCTAATAGTTTTATAGTTTCAAGTCTCATGTTTAACTCTTTAGTTCATTTTGAATTTAATTTTGTATATGGTATAAGATAAAGGTCCAATTTCATTCTTCTGCATGTGGATTTCTAGTTTTCTTAAAACCATTTAATGAAGACCCCCATTGTGTGTTCTTGGCACCTTCACCAAAAATTCAGTAGACCATAATATGTGGGTATATTTCTGGGATTTCTATCCCCATCTATTGGTCCATTTGTCTTTCTTAATGCCAGTCCCATGCTATTTTAATTACAGTTAGAATTTGATGACTTGTTTTTGTTCTGGACCTGCCCCGCCTCAATTTAAGTAGCTTTAGTTTTTGCTCCTGCCTCTGGGATCATTTTCTTCCTGTTTAATTTTACTTTGTTTCCTGGTTTTTTTTTTTTTTTGGTATTGGGGATTGAACCCAGGGCGGTATTCTACCTCTGAGCTATCTCCCCCAGCCCTTTATTTTTTAGTTTGAAACAGTGTCTTGCTAAATTGCTAAGGTTGGGCTCAAACCTGAGCTCCTCCTGTCGCAGCCTCCTAAGCACTGGGATTACAGGCATGTGTCACTACACCCAGCTCAGTTTTACTATTTTTTTGGTGGTACTGGGGGATTGAACCCAGGGGCATTCTACCTCAGAGCTATACACCCAACCCTATTTTATTTTTATTTTGAAACAGGATCTCACTAATTTGCAGAGATTCTCACTAAGTTGCTGAGGCTGTCCTCAAACCTGCGATCCAATCCTGTATCAGCCTACCAAGTACTGAGATTCCAAGTGTGCGCCACCACACCAGGCTCAGTTTTACTTTGTTTTGATTAAACTTTTTCTTTGGTGTTCTGATACTATGGAGGAAAAGGGTCTGTTACCAGATTCTATGATATGAATGTTAGTGTCCCTTCAAATTTCAAATATTGAATCCTAATTCCAAAGGTAATTATATCAAGAGGTAGGATCTTTATGAGGTGATGAGATCATGAAGGCAGAGTCCTCATGAATAGGCATCTTTATGAAAGAGGCCCAAGGGCTAGGCATGGTGGCACACACCTGTAATCCCAGCTACTCAGGGTACTGGGGCAGGAGGATTTCAAGTTGAAGGCCAGCCTGAGCAACGTAGTGAGACCCTGTCTCAAAATAAAACAAACATTTAAAAAGGGATGGGGACATAATTCAGTGGTAGAGCACCCATGTGTTAAACCCCCAGTACAGCAAATAAATAAATAAATACTAAATAAATAAATAAATACTAAATAAATAAAAACTAACTAACTAAATAAATAAAAGGAGGTCCAAGGGAGCTCATTCATCTCTTCTACCAAGTGAGGACATAGTGAGAGGGTGCTGTCTATGAGGAACAAGCCCTCACCAGAAAATAAATCTGCTGGGGCCTTTATCTTAGCCTTCCCAGTCTCTAGAACTGTAAGAAATAAATTTCTGTTGTTTATAAAATACCCAGTTTATGGCATTTTATTGTAACAACGTGAATGGACTGAGACACCAGGTATTTCTCTAGGTACTTTCAGTTTTTGGGGTAACAGATTTCCTTAGTCACTTATCTATAAATTCCTTAACCAGAGGATGTTTATCAGATGGGGAACACAGGAAACTGACTTTTCTGGTTTTCTTTTTTTTTTTTTTTGCGGTACCGGGGATTGAACGCAGGGGCGTTCTACCTCCGTGCTACGCCCCCAGCCCTATTTTTTATACTTTATTTTGAAACTGGGTCTTACGAAGTTGCGGAGGGCCTCAATAGGTAGAGAGAGAGAGAGAGACAGGGAGAGAGAGAGAGAGAGAACGCTCGTTCGCGCACGTGTGCTCACATGCGCGAGCTGAGGCTGGCCTCGAACCTGGATCCTCCGGTCTCCGCCTCCCAAAGTACTGGGATTACAAGCGTGTGCCACCACGCCCGGCTACTTTTCTGGTTTTCAAAGATACCTCGAGTTTACTTAGGAAATATTTTGAATAGTCATCCAGTGCATGGTTATATCCAGGGATATATCTCCCAAATATATCCAGGGATATATCTCCTACCTACCTGCATCTACGAGCCAGATTTGACTACCTGGAGTAAGAAGTACATTCCTTTGTGAACCTCCATAATTTGATTCCCGATAGTATAGACTAGCATATTTTGATAACCAATACATCAACCGCAAGAATGATTAAAATAACAAAAAGGAAATGGTATGCAAGCTTATTCATATCTAGAAATGATAAACTTTTTCTGTGGCTTTGGAATCAGCCCTGATTGGTAGTATCATAGCTGTCCTGTAGTAGCAGTGTCTTAGGCAAGTAAACCAGTCATTTTTAAAATTTAAATTAAATTTACTTTTAACCGACACATAAAAATATAAAAATTGTACATGTAAGTAAACCAATCTTGCTGTGAAGGTTAAAATACATGTGAAAGCATCCAGTAGTATTTGACTCAGTGCACTTTCACTGAATGTTAACTCTTGCTTTCTTCCTTGATCTTAATCTCTGAACCATTTGGTTGAGCGATTCACAATCTCTCATGGTATACTGCACCAGCATCAGAATCTTACATTCCCTAGATATGGAATCCTTCTAAATTGTAATACTTGTAATAAATTATAATACTCAGAATATCCTACTTCTCCTAGGCATCAAAGGAAGAGATGCGCAGTTATTGAGAGGCTACCTAGTATAGATATCATTGACTAAAAATTAAGAGTTATACCCTTATCAATAGGCATTCTAATTCTTGGCAGTTTCAAGGACCATTTTAATGGATGGTATCCTTGGATTCTATAGCAGTTCAGCAAGGAGATAGTCCCACCTTACATATCCACATCTGAGAATGAAGAGAATTGGAAGATTCCCTTTACAGTCTTCTAACTGGATGGTGGAGATGAACCTTGGACCTGTGACACCTTTCGTTTCCTGCCCTTTTCAAGCACTTTTATCCTACTAAACCACATGGTTTGAACTCTAAGGTATTGGTACATGATTTATGTAATTACTAGATTTCTAAGGACAAAATATTTCTTAGGTTTCCCCTAATTTTCTTGTGGTACTGGGGATTGGACCCAGGGTCATTCTACCACTGAGTGATACTCCCAGCCCTTTAAAATTTTAAAACAGGGTCTCTCTCAGTTACCACATGGTGGCCTTGAACCTGGGATCCTACTGTCACAGCTTCCCAAGTACTGGAATTATAGGCATGCTCCATTATGCCTGGCTGGTTTCCCCTAATTTCACCACTGAGATGTTTATCTCCCTAAGAGATAGCTCCAAAGTGTGGGCTTTAAAACTATACTGAGCGGCCAGAGAAAGCTGTTTATAACCTTGATTTTAAATTCTGTGTGCCATAGTTAAGACTATCACTGTGTGTTCAAAAACAGTATTTCTTGAGCCTAGACTATAACAAAACTCTTTTTTTTTTTGTTGTGACAGATTTTCATTGGATCTTTTTATTATTTTATTTTATTATTTTTTTTTTTTGCGGTACTGGGGATTGAACCCAGAGGCGTTCTACCTCTGAACTACACCCCCGGCCCTATTTTTTATACTTTTTATTTTGAAACCGGGTCTCACAAAGTTGCGGAGGGCCTCACTAAGTAGAGAGAGAGAGAGACAGGGAGAGAGAGAGAGATAGAGCTGAGGCTGGCCGCGAACCCGGATCCTCCGGTCTCCGCCTCCCAAAGTACTGGGATTACAAGCGTGCGCCACCACGCCCGGCTCCTTGGATCTTTTAAATTATTTATTCTTTAATTCAACAAACAAATATTTAGCCCTTATTCTGTGCCAGGGATTAGGGATACTAGCTGTGCAAAAGACAAACTATCCTCTTGGGGCTAACAGTCTGACAGACAGGCAATAAACAAATAGGTAGGGATAGGTACTGTGAAGAAAAATAAAGCACTTTTACATTTTTGCCTAAGCTATGAGATTACTACATTGTAATAGCTACCAATGACCCCTGGTAGACCCTTTTAAAAAGTTAGTTACTGTGAAGATGGCTTCAGAAAAGGAACACTGTCTCTGACAACTTCACACCGTACCTACCTTTTTTCCGTTACTTGGGCTAAGACCTTGCTTTCTTATATGGTCATGACAACCTACATCAAGCTGGAGAATAAGGGCATAGCCAAAGACAGATTGTAGTAGAAGGCTGTTAGGAATTAAACACCTTTGAAGAAATTGTCTCACAACAAATACTTTTAGAGTTGTATTTATCTTTTATTTTAAAAATATAATGTGTTGCCTTATCATGTGTTACACCAAAAATACTGAAAATAAACATATTTTAAAATATTTATGTTGTGTTTAACAAAACATGTTATAAAAAGCAGCCTCCTCAGATACTTCTTGTTTTATGGTGTTAAGACCATAAAATAAGTACTTTTTAACACAAGTGTTTTAATGGTTTTGAAGAACAGGGAGACTGCAAGTTGGAAAGAAGCCATTCTTACCATGAGGTAAATATACTTGAGTTTAATTTTTAAACTATAACTGCCATTTGACCTTAAATTAAGACAGTCTGTTTCCATTGTGGTATTTTACTAGTGTAACAATGAGAACATTTAAAGCAGCTGCCACCAATTAAAATGATTCATAAATGTTGATTGTAAATAAACATTCTTGTAGTTTTAACTCCGTGGACTCAAATCTTTTTAGTGGCACTGTCTTTCTGGAAAGCAGCTTGGTAGAATGCATCAAGAGCTTTTTATACACTTTGATCTGGTAATTGTTTCTTTAAAAATCTACCCTTAGAAAATAAATCTGAGATCTGGATAAACCTTAATGCACAGAGATGTTCCTCAAATTTTACAAGAAGGAAGTGATTATCTCAATTTAATACACCTATATGATGAAATATCATGAAGCCATTAAAACATTTTTGAAGAATATTAACTATGTAGGAGAATGTCTATACAATTCAGCTGAAAAACAAAGTATACAAAACCATACAATGTGATCTTAACTATGTGAAAACATTTCCATAGAAAAAGACTCAGGAAACATAGTAAAGTTTTATTTTCTTTGGGTAGTGACATTAAGTATGATTTTTGTTATTTTTCTACTTTTCTGTATTTTGCAAAATTTTTAGAGTGGATCTATATTAAATTTATAGTGAATAAAATGTTATATAAGTGTTTTGATCCTTTTTTCAATGAGATGAGGTACTAGGGATTGAACCCAGGGGCATTCTACCTCCGAGCTACACCCCCAGACCTTTTTTATTTTTTATTTGGAAACAGAGTCTCACTAAGTTGCTGAGGGTTTTGCTAAGTTGCTGAGGCTGGCCTCCAACCTGTGATTCTTCTGTCTCAACCTCCCAAGTACTGGGATTACAGGCATGCACCACCATACCCGGCTATGTTTTTAATTTTCTAATGTTTATTTTCATTTTTATGATATACACAGTGGTAACAGTTTTATCTCTGCTAGCTCTAAATTCTAGGTATTCTTTAAAACCAGTAATTCAGTTTCACATTGGAATACTGTTTTTCAGGTATTTCATATCATACAACATACAGACATTCACAGTATGTGGTAAAGAGAGTTGGCTTTGGAGCCACAATGCCTAGGGCCAAATCTTGGCCCCACCACTTGATAGCTATGTGACTACTGACAAATTAGCTGTTTTCTCTGGTCCTCAATTTCCCTATCTTTAAAATGGGAAATAATATTATCTATCTCATTGGGTTTTGTGAGGATTTAAAAAACATATTATATGAAAACACTATTTAAAAAGACCCACTACATAGTAGATGTTCATAAGCATTAGCTATTTTTAGTCTGAATGTGTGTGTAAACACATATTGATATGATAATTTGCTAAATGCTCCTTTATATGTCTTTATTCTCTTATACAATTGTAATTTTTATGTGTTGCTGGGGATCACTCAGGGTCTCACACATCCTAGGCAAGTGTTCCACCACTGAGTTACAGCCCTGGCCATATAATTGTAATTTTAAAATGAAAGTTTTTATTTTATTATCAGTTTTCCTTTTATACTTTAAATTTATTTTAAAATGTCCATATTGTCAGCAATAGAAACCTTGTTTTGTTTCCAGTCATATTTTCCTTTCCAATATTTGGTATTGATGATCACTTATGTAGACTGGATAGACTGACTACAGGTTGGCTTCATTCTATTTATAAGGAATTTCTATTTAAATACAAAACTTGATGTCCTCATTCTCACCTATTATTTACCTTATTAAAATACCACTTTATTAGAGAAGGAAGGGGATGGACATGTGTTAGTGTAACCCCAAACAATAAAACTACATTTGCATCTTTTTAAACTCTAAAAATCCAGATTTAGCCAGGCGTGATGGCGCATGCTTGTAATCCCAGTACTTGGGAGGCTGACACAGGAGGATTGCAAGTTCGCGGCCAGCCTCAGCTACTTAGTGAGGCCCTCCGCAACTTAGTGAGACCCTGTTTCAAAATAAAGAATAAAAAATAGGGCTGGGGGTATAGCTTGGAGGTAGAAGGTCCGTGGGTTCAATCCCCAGTACTGCAAGAAAAAAAAATCCAGATTTCTCTAATTTGAACTGATCTTTCTAGACAGGTTGGGGATGAAAAGAGAGCTATCTTTTTGAATCAGGCATTGGGCTAGATACTGCATGTTTTATATAATTTTGTAGCTCTATATATAAACTATTTTAACTAACACAATCATTTAGGAATTTTACCATCTTACAGTACAAAATTACAAACTTGTTACTATAGAAAAGAATTTGGATTTAACTTACTCATTGTTCTTTCTAGCAAATTACAATACCTTTGCCTATTCTAAGCTTCATTGCCTTGAAGAAGAGGTGCTTTTGTGGTCCATGATTGAGTTGGCACAGTAAGGAAAGACACTGGGCCAGTATGAAAGCATGAAACTCATCATTGAAAGACTCTTTCCAAATATAATAATTTTTTATCAATCTTAGCAATATTCAGCTGAGGCATGTGTAGCCCAGAGATCTGGATTAGAAATTTGGTTAATATTCAATGCCAAGAAGGGGTGGGTGAGGTAGTCCCTATAGGAATTATCTTGTCTCATTTCTATAACTATATAGAGATCCTGGATTGAGTATGAGGTTCCATATATACATTTCTGACCTAAAAGTAAAGGGAAAGCTCTAGTGTAAGATAAATATTTTTATCTGTTTGTTTTATCTATAAAGCAAATGTTCGGGATATTGTTCTGCCTGGTTTTATTTATTTATTTTTCATGGTACTGGTGATTGATCCCAAGGACATTCTACCTTTGAGCTACACTTCCAGTACTATTTTATTTTTATTTTGAAACAGGGTTTCACTAGGTTAATGAGAGTCTCACTATTTGCTAAGGCTATCCTTAAACCTGTGATCCTCCTGTCTCAGCCTACCAAGTACTGGATTGAACCCAGGGGCGTTCTACCTCTGAGCTACACCCCCAGCCCTATTTTTATTCTTTATTTTGAAACAGGGTCTCACTAAGTTGTGGAGAGTCTCACTAAGTAGCTGAGGCTGGCCTCGAACCTGGATCCTCTGGTCTGTGCCTCCCAAGTACTGGGATTACAAGTGTGCACCATCACGCCTGGCTTCTGCCTGGTTTTAAAGAAGAGGTCTAGGTAGAACTCTATTGGATGATTAATTTTTAGGCACAAGTGTGTTTAGTAGCTCAGGTGGCAAATTGTGTTTTCTTGTTGTATTGATATGATGAAGATGAGTGGGGAACCCTCATTTCTAGACCATATACATTACCTTTGGCTAATTTGTAGTCTACCATGCACCTAAGATTTCATTTGGAGGCTTTTTAATACCAAAGCATTTAAATATATACAGGAAGTTATTGTATTGATGCTTGTTGGTAGGGCTGCTGTTTTCTTTTTAATCTTCCCTAAGAGTTTGGCTCCTTTGTTTACCTTCTGTTACATTTGTTTACAAAGTTATAGGCTTTGAAGTAGGACTATCTAAAGAGAAGGGTAAAAAGGAGAAGGCTGCTTTATAGGTAAGCAGTTATCTTCATTTTACTATCTTATTACCTTGATTTCTCAGCCAGTTGTTAATGGATTTTGCTTTTCTCGCATAGGTTCTGCACTGGTTTGCTTATTGCTGTTGTAATTTTCCATGGAAACTTACTTTGTTCTTTGCCTCCCAGGTTAGAAACCAACTCAGTTTACTTTCTGAATATTGGAACTATCCTAGTGTTTCCTGCTGTGTTAGTGGGGAATTTTTAAAAAAGAATTTGGGGATATAATAATATAATGGTATATATTATATCATTTTTCTGTTCCATCATAAAAGGACTTCATATATCTGATTTCCTTAATGTTGGGTTCCTGCCCTTAGGTGACTGCTCTTCTATAGATATGGCATTGTTATTGCAAGATTTGTACTAGTAAGACTATAATAAATTCAGTGTTGTCGAGAACAGTACTGAGGTAAATAGCTGTGCTATAAGATTAAGTAGCCATAGCTAAAAAATCCCCTTAAAATAGCAATAACAAAATACATATGCCTCAGACATAATTCATGATTATTAAAAATTTCCTCAAGATTTTTCAGGTGTTGATGGAGAGGTTGTTCAGCTTGCATTTAATTTTTTTTAACTTATGGAGGGAGAATAAGAGGAGTGAGCTATTTTTGGCATGGGCTTAAAAGAAGGAAATATCAGTGTGACTGTTAACTGACACTTTTGTCAAGTTCTGTTTCTACCTCACTGCTTTGATATTTTTTATTTCATTACTTTTGACGTTAGAGTACTCGATATGAAATTTTTAAAGAGTAACATCTCCAATCTATGGGTCTGAGCAGTGTGTTGCCCCTGAAATTGGTTGAGTCACTTCATATTCCTCTAAGAGTTCACCACCTGTCAAAGCTGAAGAGATCTGTCTCTTTTGCCTTCTGCTTCCTGAACCATTTTCATGCTGGTTCTAGTCTTCTATTATGTGTGGGCTGGTTTTTTTCACATTTAAGAGGTAAAAGCTACCTCAGAATTTTGACCCCTAAAGAGACTCAGGGTTAAAAGATTTTGAGACTTCCACTTTTGTCCATGAAAAAGTACCTGGTACAAGATTCTTGTTGGCTCCTTTCCAACTCGTATCTACCATAAATTTCTAGAAACTGGACAAAATACACAAAACAACTGTTTTCAGACAATGGGCAACTGGTGGCACAGGCCTTTGCTTTCTGAGAGAAAGGGAACAAATGGACTCTAAAGTCCCTGGTTTTTTTCCCCCTTCAGGCAGTTTCTAGACCACAGCATTGTGAGAGGGAACCCAAGCAGAGCCTGCAATCTTGCTGAATTGATGAGACAGAGATAGGAACTCAGGAAGGCCTAGGTGGCAGGAGCAAGGTACTGGAGATGGGAAGCTACCCAGAGAAATAGCTCCAGAAGTCTACATAAGTGCTCCCTTTATCCTTGCCTGAATATGAATTTATGCATATGTCAAGCTATGAAGCTGAGCAGAAAACAACATCTTAGGATCTATAAGCTGAAATTTGTATAGATGTTCCTCTTTGATTGAATATGAATCTGTGTATGTGTCATTTAAGTTATAACAGCAAGACTTGTGAGACCTTGTTGAACACCCAGTGCATACAGTAGAGACCCTAGACTGGTCATCTCTTAGTGTAGGGGTAAACTAGTCCTAGAGAGAATGCTACTCTAAACTAAAATTTACAAAACCTAAAACCACACCTTGAAAAAATAAGTATCCACAATTTATTTACATGAAAATCTTCAATACTCTTTGAAGGAAGACAGCAAAATCTAGACACTCAATTATTTTTATAATATCTGGCATCCAAAAAATGACTAGATATTCCAAGAAAAACTAATGTGACCTATAACCAGGAGTAAGCCAGGCAATAGAAACTGAACCAGAAATGTTGGCTACAGAATTAGCAGACCAGGTCTTTAAAGCTGCTATGAAAATATGTTAAAGGGTTAAAAGGAAAAAAATAATGAGAAAAGAAATTGAAGAACCAAATGGAACCTTTGGAACTGAAAAGTACGCTATATAAAATGAAAATTCACTGAATGAGATAAAGAGCAAATTAGACATTGCAGAATAAAAGTTCAAAGATTTTGAATACTTAATAGAAACTATCTAGTTTGAAATAATGGACAAAAGTGAAAGAAAAAAAAGGACTCAATGAACTGTGAGACAATATCAAGACAATTTACATATATTTAACTGGAGTCCCATAAAGAAAGGAGAAAGAAGCATGGCAGAAAAATTTGTTGAAGGAATAATGACTATAAATTTTCCAAATTTGAAAACTATGAACCCATAGTCCAAGAAATTTGGTGAACCCCAAACAGGAAAACTATCAAACACACACACACGCACATCACAAAGAAAATTATAATCAGACTGGCACAGTTATGTGCACCTGTAATCCCAGTATTTGGGAGGCTGAAGCAGGAGGATCACAGATTTGAGGCCATCCTCGGCATCTTAATAAGACCCTCAGTAACTTAGCAATATTCTGTTTCAAAATAAAACATAAATTAGGGTGGGGGGTGTGTCTAGCTCAGAGGTAGAACACCCCTGGTTTCAATCCCCAGTACCAAAAAAAGAGAAGATTATAATGAAGTTTTAAAAATCAGTGATAGAACATTTTAGAAGCCACTAGAAGAAAGAAAAAGACACATTACATACAGAGGAATCTTATATTTCACATCAGAAACATTGAAAGCTAGAAGACAACGGAACATCCTTAAAGTGCTGAAAGTAAAAAAGAAAGAATAATGTTAACCTCAAATTCTATAGCCAATGAAAATATCTTTTTAAAATTAAGGCAAAAAGAAATGAGTTTAGAATATAGTTTTTCAGACAAAAACAAAGAATTATCACCAGCATGCCCGAACTACAAGAAATATTAAAGGTAGAGCTCATCAGGTTGAAGGAAATGATACCAGATGGAAACTTGGATCTCTACAAATAATGAAGAATGTCACATAAATATGCAAGTGTGGGGGTAAATATGAAAGACTTTTATTCATTTTAAAATTTCTTTGAAAATTAAGTGATTGGTTAAAGCAAAGTTAATAGTCTCTCAAGGGACTTGCAAAGTTTGCAGAAGTAAAAGGTATGAAGTTCCAAGGGATAGGAGGGGTGAAATGGAAGGGTACTGTTAAGGGCCTTACATTATATGTGTAATGGTATTACATTACTTGAAGATAGATTGCAATAAGTTGATGAGCCATCTTATGGACTCTAGAGAAACCGCTAAAAAAGGTATCATAGCTAAGAGTGGTGATAAAATAAAATACTAAAATATACTCAATTCCAAAGAAGACAAAAAAAGAGAGGTGGAGAACAGATGGGAAATATCAAAACAAATATTGAATATAAAGATGGTAGACTTAAAATTAATCATACAAGTAGTTATATTAAATATAAGTAATCCAATCACTCCAATTAAAAGGCTGCATTGAAATGAAAAGCCTAACTACCTATTGTAGATAAG
>PVJS01057358.1:0-12076 GCA_004027185.1 Glis glis | reverse complement strand
TTTTTTTGCGGTACTGGGGATTGAACCCAGGGGCATTCTACCTCCGAGTTACACACCCAGCCCTATTTTTCATTCTTTATTTGGAAACAGGGTCTCGCTAAGTTGTGGAGGGCCTCACTAAGTAGCTGAGGCTGGCCGCGAACCTGGATCCTCCTGTCTCAGCCTCCCAAGTACTGGGATTACAAACGTGCGCCACCACGCCTGGCTCAAATATCTACATTTTAAGAGTAAATTTCTCAGAGTAAAATGACCAACCCAAAGGAATAACTAACTGTAGAATTTCACGCATGTAAGAAATCCGATAGGGAGACACTTTGCAGGTCAGTGACTTTAATGATCACCCGCAAATTAGCATATGTGTGACTGAGATGCTGGGGACACCTCAGGATCACAGGTGGGAACCAGCTTTATTCTATGACTTCCTTCCTAGAACAGACATCTCCTGGAGCCATCTCAGGAAAGAAATTATCTTTTCAACTTCAGGATATTCAGTCGAAGACTTCTGTGGTACAGTAAACTAGAACTTGCTGTGGAGTTAAACCAATTCTATTCTTGTTTTCCAATTTATAGACAAGATGCCCTTGGCCTGGTTCTTAAATTCCATGCCTCAAATTACTAGTCTTATAACTTGTATATCATCATCTACTTGTTCTGAAATATACCCAACTGGGCCAGCTACTTGGAGGTTCTGGGTGTGTGACTTCAGTTCATGCTGAAATAAAGTTTGCTCTCCTTCCTATTGGGAAATCCAAAGGCACATCCTGCAGGTCCTCTTTCTTAGAGTCCCAGAGGATGGACTTCCCACAAGAGCACAGTTCTGTGAGATGGGGTCTTCCCTTCTCCTTCACTTTCCCCTCAGGTGCTGCTGAGGGCCTCGCTAAGTTGCTAAGGCTGGCTTCTTGGTCAACATGCTGACTGCCGTAATCCAAAACAACTCACCACACAACCTAGATGAAGGCAGATTTATTTGCTTACAGTGTTTTGGAGATTCTGGGTTCAGTCCATGTGAGGCCAGGGTCTGAAGCTCAGGGCATGGTGGCAGGAAATGGAGAGAGAGAGAGAGAGAGAGAGAGAGAGAGAGAGCGCAAAGCTCTGCTCTCATATCATGGAGGCCAGAAGCAGAGAGAGAGAGCAGAGGAGGAGAGAACCTCATATAATCCCCAAGGCCAATCCCCCAGGGACCTCTTCTTAGCCACCAAGCCCCTTTCCGTAAGGACTAGGGGAACATTCTAAATCCACACCATAGCCAGGCATGGTGACGCACGCTTGTAATCCCAGTACTTGGGAGGCTGAGACTGGAGGATCACAGGTTCACTGCCAGCCTCAGCTACTTAGTGAGACTCTCTGCAACTTAGTGAGACCCTGTTTCGAAATAAAGAATACAAAATAGGGATAGGGGTGTAGCTCGGAGGTAGAATGTCCCTGGGTTCAATCCTCAGTACCACAAAAAATAAATAAATAAATAATTAAAAAATAAATCCACACCATTACACCTGGATAGAAAGAAACAAAACCTTCAAACCCCGAGGTCAGTAAAACAAGGAAATAGTTATGACCTGAATATTAAAAGAAAATGTAGAAGTGCTGCCAGAATAATAAAGGTTGTCATGGAGCCGGGCGTGGTGGCGCATGCTTATAATCCCAGTACTTGGGAGGCTGAGACAGGAGGATCGCAGGTTCGTGGCCAGCCTCAGCTACTTAGTGAGGCCCTCTGCAATTTAGTGAGACCCTGTTTCAAAATAAAGAATAAAAAATAGGGCTGGGGGCCAGGTGTGGTGGCGCACTCTTGTAATCCCAGTACTTTGGGAGGCGGAGACCAGAGGATCCGGGTTCACGGCCAGCCTCAGCTCTGTCTCTCTCTCTCTCTCTCTCCCTGTCTCTCTCTCTCTCTCTCTCTACTTAGTGAGGCCCTCCACAACTTCGTGAGACCCGGTTTCAAAGTAAAGTATAAAAAATAGGGCTGGGTGTAGCGCGGAGGTAGAACGCCCCTGCGTTCAATCCCCGGTACCGCAAAAAAAAAAAAATAGGGCTGGGGGTGTAGCTTGGAGTTAGAATGCCTCTGGGTTCAATCCCCAGTACTGCAAAAATAAATAAATAAATAAAGGTTGTCATGGAAGCTTGGTGGTGAAAGAAGATAGGGAGGTGTCCAGTGAAGATCTCAGAAAGTGCCAGCGGAGCTACACCCCTGCATGTGAAGCCATCGGCATCATGTGATTGTGTCCCCTATTGTGAGCACGAACGCCATGAGATCTAGGGAGAGTGAGGCAGAGATTGCTCAGAAGCCACGTCTCCGTCGGCATTCTCACTGCTCTCATCCAGAAGACCTGACCATACAACTTAGAGGAAGGAAGATTTATTTTCTTACGGTTTCTCCAAGTTTCTTGGAGATTCCTGGTTCAGTCCATGTGAGGCCGGGGTCTATAGATCTCAGAGCATGGTGGTGGGAAGCAAAGAGAGGGAGAGCACATGGGCTCTTGTTCCTCACATCATGGAGGCTCGTGGTCAGAAGCAAGAGAGGGAGCAAACAAGCAAGAGAATTCAAAGATACAAACACAAACCCCAAGGCCACACTTCTAGGGCCCCACCTTCTCCAGCCACACCCCACTGGCCCAGGTTACCACTCAGTAAATCCATTACAATGGATGTATCTACTGATGAGATTACAGCCCATGACTGAACCATAGCAACCCTGAACATCAATACCTGAGCTATTGGGGGCACTCCATGTCTGACCATAACAACCACACAGGAGGAAGTTCCACCAATAGGGATAACATCAGATAGCAGCAGATCTCGAAAATACTCCTGAAGGCAAAGGACTTTCTACAAAATGCAAAATGCAGAAGGAAGAAAATAATAAAAATAAGAGCAGATACCAATGGCACCAAAAATACAAAAATAAAGAAAATTCACAAAACCAAATGCTGGTTGCCCTGGTCTGTGTGTTTTCCCTGAAAAGTCATGAAGCTTAATCCTCAATGTGACAGTGGCAAGAGGCGGGGCTTTTGGAGACGTTATCAAGTCAGGAGAGTTTCATCCTCTTGACTTGGATTAGTGTCCATCAACAGAGGAATGGATAAAGAAAATGTGGTGTTCATATACTGTTATGGCTTGAATCTGGGTTATCCCCCCAAAAGCTCATGGGTTGGATGCATGGACCCCAGTGCAGCATGGTTCAGAGGTGGGGTGTGGCTGGAAGAGGTGGGCCACTGGTGGTGTGGTCTTAAGGACTATATCTGTCCCTGGCCCCTTCCTCCCTCCCTCTCTCTCTCTCTCTGTTGCAGGCCACCATGAGCTGAGCAGCTTTCCTCTACCATGCCTGTTGCCATGAGGTCTCTGCCTTGGAGCCAGCTGACTATGGATAAACCCCTGAAACCATGAGCCAAAAAATAAACTTTTCCTAATCTTGTCACAGTTGTTCTTGTCAGGCTTTTTGGTCACAGTGATGAAAAAACTAAAAAAGTCCCCTTGTAAATGCAGCTGAAGGGAGTGTGGCATTTGATGATGCTGCAAGAAGATGCCTTCTATGAGGAAGAGAGTCTCCCCAGACACCAGATTCACCAGCGCCTTGATCTTGGACATTACAGCCTCTAGAACCGGGAGCAATAACTTTTCTATTGTTTATAAATCCCCCAATCTAAGGTATTTTGTTATAGCAGCCTGAACTGACTGAGATGCTGGTTCTCTAAAACAAAACAAAAGCCCTGAAATTGATAAAGCTCTAGTAAAACCAACCAAAAAATAAAAGAGAGGACACAAGCCACCAATATCAAGAATGATATAAGAGATTTCACTATGCATTCTGCAGATATTAAAGTCAGAGGAGAACATCACCAACAGTTTTATGCTCGCAAATTTGACAACTTATAAGAAACAGACTAATTTCTTGAAATCTACAAACTGCCAAAACTCAATCAAGTTGAAATAGCTTTATAAACATTAACAAAACTGAATTCAAATTTATGCCCCCTCCAAAAAAGAAATCCCTAGATCCAGATGGTTCACAGGAGAATCTTATCAAACATTTAAAGAATAAACACTTTTTACATAATTTCTACCAGCAAATAAAAGAGGTGAGAATACTTCTAACTCATTTTATGAGTATACTCAAACCAGACAAGGAAGGAAGGGAGGGAGGAGAATGCTCAATCTCATATCTGTCTTGGATTTACCCATAAATAACAGGCTTGTTCTGAGTGTCACCCTTTTGGTTCAGCAGAAGCTGTAAAACCTGCTGGAAAATCCTGGTTGCAGTCTACAAGAAACTAAATCCAAGCCAGGTGTGGTGGCACATGCCTGCAGTCCCAGTACTAGGGAGACTGAGACAGGAGGATCACAGATTTGAGGCCAGCTTCAGCAACTTAGCAAAACCCTGTTTCAAAATAAAAAATAAAATAGGGCTGGGGTGTAACTCAGAGGTAGAATGCCCCTGGGTTCAATCCTCAGTACTACAAAACAAACAAATAAACAACAACAACAAAGAACTAAATCCATAAGTCACCTCACCAGCCTAGTAACTGCCTCAAATTTCCTTCCCTGAGTTGCATTCTGGAAGCCACGTGTTTATCCAGCAGTTCTGGCAGGAGGTGGGGTCAGGGCTACCTGAGCATCCACAGGGCACACCTGGAATCTTAGTGCCACCGGACATGTTAGTAGGCCCATAACAAATGTCCTTTCAGTTCAAAGTCCCATGTGGATCCTGGTTCAGATGGCAGCTGATTAGGATTGCATCGTTTTCTCTGGGCCAACCCTGAATGAGGAAAGGCAGCCCTCATGGCCTGGAGGAGTGGGAGCAAACTAACCAGGAATCCCAGGCCCAGCTCCTCATCAAGCAGACACGATTAGGCCACACAGAGGAAAGTCCCCAGCTCCAGTTACCCTGTGAGGGCCAAGATTGGACACAGACACCTATCAGTGTCTTCAAATCTGACAAGGAGGGTCTCACTTTACATAACTCTTTTTCTCTTAAAACATGCATTATAGTTTGACTGGGCACGGTGGGGCACACCTGTAATCCCAGTACTTGGGAGGCTGAGAGAGGAGGATTGCAGGTTTGAGGCCAGCCTCACCAACATGTATTATGGTTTGGATTTGAAATATCCTGTCAAACCTCACATGTTGACAATACAGCAAGGTTCAGAGGAGGGGCATGGCGGGAGGAGGTGGGTCACAGGGGCATGGCCGTGAGGACTAAAGCTGTTCCTGGCCACTTCTTGCTCTCTCTGCTTCTGGTTACCATGACTGAGAGATGCTTTATCCACCAGACACCCTACCATCGCAGTTTCTGCCTTGGAGCTGGCCAACCATGGACCGAGCCTCTGAACCATGAGTCAAATAAACTTTCCTCCTCTAAGTTGCACATGCCGGGTATTTTGGTCTCAGCGATGGGAAAGCTGACTAACACAACACGTCACCCATCAAAATCATGGAATCTCCTGAGGTCAAATCAGAATCAGATTCAATCTCTCTTTCTCTCTCCATAGCATTATTCAGAGAATAGTGAAATTTTCTATTGGGGAAGTTAAAAATCCCTAGATAAGGACGGTTCATTCTGTGAGAAACGTGCCTTCTTCAGTCATCTCACCAACGCAGAAAGTGCCACAGAATTGGGTGAAACAGTGCAGAGAGAGAGAGAGAGAGAGAGAGAGAGAGCAGCTGGGATCCGGGCCCTGCAGACCCTGGAGCTCAACAAGATTCTACACAAGGCCTGCTTTGGGTTTGTTTCAAGGTCTAACAAGCACAGTCAGCAAGGGACTCCCCAGAAACCAATGGTCTGAGCACAAACACTCCACTTGGCCCTGTCTGGCTCCACCTGCTCCTGACAACTGCCCGCCAGCAGCATTTCGGGGTTGGGCTGCCTTGCTGGGAAATCTCACCTCTTTTCCAACTGGCTTCCTTCCTCCTCCAGTGGCCAGCTCAAGAAGGAGCAAACCCTCAAACTCAGCCAGAGGTGCAAATATTACACACCCACTCTAAAACACTGAGCTCACAACCAGAGGACCACAGCATGAAGAGGAATTTAAACAAGAGTGTAAATAAACCACTGGGCAGTCCCCTTGCCCCCAACATACACGACATTCAGCTGGGATTATAAATTCAAATGCCTAGAATGGGCAGGCAGATAATGTCAACAATGCAGGCAAGGGGTGTGTGATAGGGCGTGGTGGGGTCTGAGACAAAGTGGAGACGGGTATGTGCTTCATGGATGGGCTAGCACCAACTCTGATTGTCTCACGGGAAAGCCAGCCTTCCAACTTTGCAGAAGCTAGATTTTTACATGAAGTCCCTCGACTTCGAAATGTCTGTGACTAATTCTAAATTTTAAGATACTGCCCAAGCACAGAGCACATCTACAAGCCAATCTGAGCCGCAGGCAGCCAGTTCCCAGCTACAGAGTGAAATAGTTTTCCACATTGTTCATGTTTCCCTCTCTCCCTCCAGCCCTGGGAGTTAGGCGAGAACAAAGGGGCTCCTTCTACCAGGTGTCTTTAAAGTTCAAGTCCAACCCACAGCCTATCCATGCAGGCGGTCCCTAGCGGAGGCGTCTTGGGAACCTGCCAGGTGGACGGGCGCACAGTTTGGAGCTACTACCTATTTTCCTTTTCACTTGTTTATTTTAGCAGTGCAGTTGGAGCAGCAATTACATTGTTCGAGAAGTGGCCACTTGTCTTGCAAAGCGAAGAAAAGAGTAAGTGACGGGAGATGCTCAGAAGAGGAGAACACCCACCTGTCAACTGTGTTTACACCGTCAGGGCTTTGAGCCAGGGAGGCGGACTACTTCCTGTTCTGAAAGTCCCAAGGTCTTAAAGCCATCCAAAGGAACTTTACATGAGCAGCCGAGAGTGGACTAATGCTTGGAACATTTGCACTAAATAACAGTGCCTAATTTTTGAAATTGCTGTATTGAGAGAACCAGGATTGTATGAAGTCACAGAAATGAAGTTCGTGCTAGCAGTAGACGCTGCTGGGTGTCCATCTCAGATCAATGCCACCTCCTCCCTTATTGAAAGTGTTGGTTTTGTAGGTACTGGCCCCTCATCCCATATGACTGCTCGATAAATCGTAGTTGGATGAGGCCAGTCATAGTGATCTGGTCCCCTTTATTAGTGATGGATTTAAGGCAAATGTATAACCGAGCTGATCACGGAGTTGAGGGGTCTTGAGGCCTCTGGGAAAGGATTTATTGCTAGTAAGCCTAAAGAGGTGGTCTGTCTTCCTTGTCTGAAAGTTTCCATGTCTAGATGTGACACCTGGAACTCCAGCAGCCATCTTGTGACCATGAGGGACAACTGTGAAGTGCCGCTAACAGGGCAGTTGGACAGAAAGACCCTCATTTCTGAAGATATATTTAAGTCTCTGAGTTAAATTGAACTAAACAACCCTGAGCTCCCCCACCTCCCTCTGGAGTTCTTTCACATGAGATACTAAATCCCTCTCTTAGGTTATTCTGAGGTGAGAACTTTCTGTTATGAACAGCCACAGGGATCCCAACTGATACAATGTTCGTTCCTGAAGGCCTGCGAAAAATAGCCTTTTATCCATCTAGAGTTATGTGGGATCATTCATTGATCATCTGTTAATTGGTTTAGAGTCTGATCATAGGGAAAAGACAAGCAGGGCCAAGGGTCTCATCTGCCAAAGTCCAGGCTGCTTACTGGGTGCGGTTTGTTTACCGAGACCCCTGATCCTTAGAGAATGTGCGTGAATGTGCAGGTGTACTGCACACACCTAGAGATTCATAAACGTGCACATCCATCTCTACAGATAGGCGTGGCAGAGCATCAGTGGGGTTTTTTCCATGAAAAGAGATAATAGAAGTCGAGTGTGGTGGCACATGCCTATAATCCTAGCACTTGGGAGGCTGAGACAGGAGGATCACAGGTTCAAGGACAGCCTCAGCAACTTAGTGAGACTCTCAGCAACCTAACCAGACTCTGTTCCAAAACAAAAATTATAAAGGACTAAGGCTGCAGCTGAGAGGTAGAATGCCCCTGCGTTCAATCCCCAGCACCACAAAAAAGAACAAGAAAAGATACTTGAAAAGTACCACATCTTGGGTTGAACTTTAGAAATTAAGACGACATCCCATCTACAAAACACAGCCACCACCTGTCACTGTGTCTTGTTTTCAGAGACGAAGGAAAGGCGAGGCTGTGAAGACAGCATCATGTCTGTGAACCAAGAGTCCCTGGTACTCAGTGTTCAGGGACCGAGATGTGGGGCAGGCGACCTCTGAGTGAACAGGAGACCTGTCATCTAGGCGTCTTCTGGTCACATCTGGCTTAGGACCCACTGACTCCAGCCTGGTTCTTTCCCCGGATCCAACCTCCTAATAGTCAACATGACAAACACTGCTGGTTGGCTACCCTACATCCTTCCTCTTCTTTTCTTATTAAGAGAAACATGTGTTGTTGTTGGTTTTGTTTTGTTTTGTTTTTGTTTGTTTTTTTTGCAAGGGTGGGGATAGGGTGATGGGGTAGCAATGTCCCCAGCTGAAATACATTTCTCAGCTTCCTTTGCTGCTAGAAATGATCCTGTGACACAGCTCTGACCCAAACACAAAGGCTGAGGATTTCTGAGAATGATTTGTTTTCATGGTATGGACCTCACCCTTCTCTGTTTTCCTTTATCTTTCCCGAATGAAGCTGGGGTGTGTTGACTGGAGCTGCAGGCAGCCATCTTGTGACTGACTGTGAAGGAAATTTTAAGAAAAATCACAGCAATTTTGGCTCTGAGTGTTTGATCACTGCACTGTCCTTTGGACTTCTTATCATATGAGGGAGAATTAAATCTCTATCTTCTCTAAGCCATGGATATTTGATTTGGTTTGTTCATGCGTATTTAAATACAATCTCTCTGCCGGGCGTGATGGCGCACGCTTGTAATCCCAGTACCAAGACCGAAGGACCCAGGTTCACGGCCAGCCTCAGTTACTTAGTGAGGCCCTCCGCAACTCAGTGAGACCCTGTTTCAAAATAAAGAATAAAAAAAATAGGGCTGGGGGGTGTAGCACGGAGGTAGAATGCCCCTGGGTTCAATCCCCAGTACCGCAAAAAAAAAATAATAATAATAAATAAATACAATCTCTAATCAATGTAGATATAACTAACAGCCAAGTTGCCACATGTTCCCAAAGAAGAGGATTCTGGGTTGTCAATTATCTGCATCAGACAGTAGGAAAAATAAGTTATTTGGAAATAATAGACACAAATAATTCTTATCAGGGTAGATTTTTTTCTATGTATTTTTACACATGTAAGTGTATATACATATATATATATATATACATTTTAAATGTGCATTAAAAATTCTTAGGCCTAAATATGTTAGGGGTCAAAAGAGGAGTTTAAAAATATGAGTAATATTTATATCAGATCCATAGTATGCTTTTAATATTTAAATATCTCTTCCTAGGTGAACTAAAGGATCAGAGAAGACTCTTGGAAGGGAGGGTATGATTGCAGCGTCAGGGAACGGGGACCTAGAGGCACCTCACTGTCCTGCTCCTGGCAAGGAGAGTCTCCCTGGACTATGACACCTCCTTAGCCACTGACCGGTGGCCCTCTCACCCATGCTCTGTCTCTCCTGTCCAAAGGCCATGTGTTCTGTGAGCTACGAGGACCAGGAGAAAGGCCAGGGCAATGGAGAGGTTTCTGTGTTTTATCTGAGTCTTGTTTAAGGTGATGAATTGAAGGCAGGAAGCCAGGAGGTGAAGCTGGAAACTTGGAGCCTTTTCGGTGCACGCTGTTCTTTTGCTCGGGGAATGCGGCTCTCCCTGGAAGAGTTATTTCCTATTGTTTGATGAGAGCAGCGTGTGGCTGAGAAAGTGAGTCCTGCGATTGTCACACTCTCCTTAGATTGCTCCCCATCCACCAAGCTGGGTTAAAATGCTCCGCAATGATCAGTACCCCAGTAGGAACTGAAAGGTGGGCATTTGGAGGCTAGAAATTGGACTGCGCTGCCTGTTTCGTGGGTTCTCGGACCTCTGATCATAAGCCAAGATTGACAAATGACCCAGAGCAATCTACCCGACAGCGCTAAAAAAACAAAACAAATGTGGAAGGCTACTATTGCCTTCTTCCCTTTTAGACTCTTTGTCTCACTTATCCTGATTTGCTGTGAGGATTTCCAACAGCTGTCACCTTGTAGAAACATCTTCTCTTCCTTCTGGGCACACACCTGGCTGTGTGCTGTAGAAAATGGCTGCCAGGCTCCTGCTGGCCCAGAATCCCGGGCTGGGTGTGGACTGTTCTCTAGAGTAGGAAGGGGCAGAAATCAAAGGGGGGATTTTTTTTTTTTTTGGACAAAAGGAGGAGGGGACATCTGTCATTCGTGGTTAGCCATATCTTTTGTTCCCTCCCTCCCTCCTTCCCTCCCTCTCTTTCCCTTCCTTCCTTCCTTCCTTCCTTCCTTCCTTCCTTCCTTCCTTCCTCTTTCTTTCTTTCTTTCTTTCTTTCTTTCTTTCTTTCTTTCTTCCTTCCTTCCTTCCTTCCTTCCTTTCTTCCTTTCTTCCTTTCTTTCTTCCATGTGTATATGGTACTGGGGATAAAACCCAGGGGGCATTCGGTCTCTGAGCTACACCCCCAGCCTTGTTTTATTACTTTTATTTTGAAACAGGGTCTCACAAAGTTGCTGAGGGCCTTGCTGAGCTGCCAAGGGTAGCCTCAAACCTGCAATTCTCCTGCCTCAGCCTCCTCAGTACTGGGATTACAGGTGTGTGCTACCACACCCAGCCTCTCTTTCTTTTTTGATAGGGTCCAACAATTTTAGCCCCACATTCCCAAAGTAGAATCCTGAAAACTACATTTCCCAGCTGCCCTTGCAGCTGGACTCTGGCTTGGGATCTTGGTTCTACCAATCAGATGCTCTTGTTCAGGGTTGATTTGGGAGTGAGCCCCAGGGAAAGAGGCTTTCAGGGCACCGAACCCTGCGGGGGGGGGGGGAGCAGGTGGACTGTGCGGATGGGCAGAGTGCTGCTGAGTAGCCCTCCTACTAAGCCCATCAGAAGCACACTGCTGTGGGTATTGAACTGACAATCTTAGGCTCAAGCCTTGGGCCCATTTCTTCAGTCTTCCCTAAGATCAATCACAAATTCCTCCTCTTTTACCTAAACTACCCAAGGGCAGATGCTGTTATCTGCAACATCCACCTAGAAATTATCTGGCTCAATAGCCTCACAGTATAACCACTCACAGAGGTGTGCAAGAGAGCTTTCTGGTAGAGAAGAGCATGTCCCTCACATAAAGGGATTCTGGTGCCGACCCAGGCTTGCAACAGAGGAGCCTGGCAAGGGTCCGGAGATCTGAGTGAGCTGCTCTTATCTCTCACCCTGCATCAGGGAGAAAGGGGACTTTTGCTAAAACACAGGCTTTTGTATGTCTACTCTCACGACAGAACGGAACAACTGGCAGTCTGGATGGGGTTGTTCTAGCGCCTTTGCTTCATGTCCAGGGGTTGTTCTAGCGCCTTTGCTTCATGTCAAGGAGCCTTTGTTCCCTGCCTGCGGGGCCACCACCTCTAGAGAAAGCTTACCCTGGGTCCTGGAGATGTTTTCCATCTTTCCGAGTGTCCTGTTGGAGGGGAATCCTTCTGAGAGGGCTTACGCTCCATCTTCAGATTCATGTGGCTTTAGTTGACACAAGTCATGATGAAGTTCTTGGGAAAGAGCCCCAAGAGGACCCCAGGACAGAGAACAGGGTCCCTGAAGGGGAGGTTGGAAGGACACTGCAAACACATTTCACACACCCACCCACCCCCAGATCTTGCTTTGTGTAAGTTTCAAGTCAATACAGTTTTGAAAGAAAGGAGAGCCAGGCATGGTGGCGCACGCATGTAATCCCAGTACTTGGGAGGCTGAGACAGGAGGATCACAGGTTCGAAGCCAGCCTCAGCAACTTAGAGGGTCTCTTAGCAACCTAGCAAGACCTTGTTTCAAAACATAAATAAATAAATAAATAAATAAATAAATAAATAAATAAATGGGCTGGGGTGTAGCTTGGAGGTAGAATGCCCCTGGGTTTAATTTCCAGTGCCACCAAAAAAAAAAGGAAGGGAGGGAGGGAGGGGGAGGGGAGAG
>PVJS01057357.1:0-12076 GCA_004027185.1 Glis glis | reverse complement strand
TCTATCTTGTTTATTTTTTCAAGGAACCAGCTTTTGGTTTTGTTGATTTTTTGTATTTTTTTTATTCTCTACTTCATTGATTTCTGCTCTGATTTTAATAATTTCCTGTCTTCTACTAGCTTTGGGGTTAGACTGTTCCTGTTTTTCAAGGGCTTTGAGGTGTGTCATTAGGTTATTTATTTGGTGATTTTCTGTTCTTCTTATGTGGGCACTCAGTGCTATGAATTTTCCTCTTAATATTGCCTTCAGGGTGTCCCAGAGATTTTGATATGTTGTGTCCTGTTTTCATTTGTTTTTAGGAATTTTGCAATTTCTCCCCTTATTTCTTCTTTGACCCATTCCTCATTCAGCAGTGTGGTGTTCAGTCTCCACATGTTTATGAGGTTTCTCTGGGTCTTCTTATAGTTGATTTCTAGTTTCATTCCATTATGGTCTGAAAAGACGCAGGGGATTATGTCACATTTTTTTAACTTGCTAGTACTCACTTTGTGGCCTAGGATATGGTCTATTTTAGAGACGGTTCCATGAGCAGCTGAAAAAAATGTGACTTCAGCTGCAGTTGGGTGGAATATCCTGTATGTGTCTACTAGGTCCATTTGGTTTATGGTGTTCCTTAGGTCTGAGAGATCTTTACTGACCTTTTGTCTTGAAGATCGATCTAGTGGTGTGAGAGGTGTGTTGAAGTCTCCCAATATTATTGTATTGGGATCTATGTTTGATTTAATGTCACAAAGAGTTTCTTTTATGAAAGTGGTTGCACCTATGGTTGGGGCATAACTGTTGACTATTGTTATATCCTCTTGCTGGATTGTTCCTTTTACCAGTAAGAAATGACCTTCTTTGTCTCTTCTGATAAGTTTAGGTTTGAAGTCTAATTTGTCTGATATCATAATTGCTACTCCTGCTTGTTTTCGAGTTCTGTTAGCATGGATTACCTTGCTCCATCCCTTCACCTTTATTTGTGCGTATCTTTACTTGTAAGGTGTGTTTCTTGCAGGCAGCATATAGATGGATTGTGATTTTTAATCCATTTTGCCACCTTATGTCTTTTGATGGGGGAGTTAAGGCCATTTACATTCAGTGTGCTTATTGAGAGATGGGTTTTAATTCCTAACATTTTGAGATTTAATTTCTGTTTAAGGTAGTGTTTGTTCTTTGCCTAGTTGTTTGTTTGATGGAAATCACTGTTTCTCTGGTTCTGGCGTTTCCTTATTATTTCTTCTTTGTAATTAATCTCTTTGAGTATTTTCTCTAGTGCTGGTTTGGAAGACATAAAGTCTTTCAGCTTCTGTTTGTCATGGAAGGTTTTTACTTCCCCATAAAATTTGACAGATATCTTTGCTGGGTAGATAAATCTTGGCTGGAAGTTGTTTTCTTCCAGAGTTTGGAATATGTCGCTCCAGGCCCTCCTGGCTTTCCTGACTTGGTTTGGAAGGTTGGGAGTGATTCTTACTGGTTTGCCTCTGAATGTTACTTGGTGTTTTACTGTCACTGCCTTTAAGATTCTCTCCTTGGCCTCTACATTAGTCAATCTTATTATTACGTGGCATGGTGAACCTCTTCTCTGATCTTGTCTATTAGGGGTTCTATATGTTTCTTGTACCTGTGTGTCAACCTCTCTTTCTATGTTTGGAAAATTTTCTAATATTACTTCTCTGAAGATTATTGGTTCCTTTGGTTTCAGCTTCTAATCCCTCTTCTATGCCTATTATTCTTAGGTTTGCTCTTTTAAGATTGGCTGAGATCTCTTCAATGTCCAATTCATGCTGTTGAATTGTTTTTTCTAATTTATATACTATGCATTCAGTTTTTGGAAAGGTCATCTTCTAAGAGTGAGATTCTGATTTCCATGTGGTCTAATCTATTGTTGATGGTCTGTATTGATGACATCATTTCAGACCAAAATGGTGCTGCTGCCACTTCTGCCGACGCAGCAGTTCGGGTCTGTGTTGCGCGTGGAGTGAGTCGCTGCTCACCTTCACTGCTGCTATTCTGCAGCTGCTGGATTCACAGCAGGTCACTGGCGTCTCCATTGTTTTTGTGTAGGAGCCACAATGCTGTTAGCCGCCAGCAAGGTCGTGACAAGATGGCGCCATTGCAGCTGCTGTGGCCGCTGCCGTTTGGTGTGTTGAGTGTGGAGGAGCCGCTGCTCGCTTTCGTCTCTGCTGATCTGCAGTTGAACTCACAGCAGGTCTCTGGCTTCTCTGCCAGCAGTGTGTGGAAGCCGCAATGCCGGGAGCGGCCGGCGCGGTCCAACCAAGATGGCGCTGCTGCCGTCCCTTAGGTAAGGCGCTTGGAGCTTTTTACTTTCCTTGGTTTTGTCTTCTGGCTTTGATTCCGTTGTGTTTCAAATTTTTCATTGTTTAGTTCAAGTTTTTGTTGCTTTTCTTCTCCAAGTCTCAGAGAGATCGTAATGTGGTATCTCCCTTAGTCACCATCTTGGAACTCCCATAGTCATCTCATCAAACCCAGGGAATACAAGTTGGAAGAGATGGTGAAGCCCAGGAGTTTCTGAGGCAGGCTCCTCAGGCAAGCAGCAAGCTGGTCTTCTCCCAGATCCTGAACTCTACAGTTCCTCCTTCTCCTTCTTCTCTCTTTCTTTCTCTCTTCTTAATTTTTTTCTGTCTGGATGTTTATTTCCTCCTTTCTACTAATTTTGGGTTTGGCTTGTTTTACTAACAATAAGTGGTATATTTGAGATCTTTTTTATGTAGGTGTTGATTGCTATAAAATTCTCTTTTTAATTTTTAAAATTTTATTTGTGTGTTTTAGTTATATATCATAGTGATTCAAAGTGATACATTCATATGTGCACACAACATCTCTTGGTGTCTTTCTCTCTGCCCTGCACCCCTCATATGTGCTAGTGTGATTGGAAGTGATATATTCATCTACAAATATAACATTATTTGGTCTGTTTCCTTCTTCAAACCTCATTTCCCCCCTTTCCTCCTGTCTAATCCACTTCCTCTGCTCTATTGGTCACTCTTTTTATTTTCATGAAGCCCCTTTTCCTTTTTTCTTAGTACTGCCTTTAATGTATCCCATAGGTTTGGTATTTTGCATCTCTATTTACATTAATTTTAACAAATTTTTAATTCTCTTCTTGATTTCTTTCCTGACTCATTGGTTGTTCAGAAGCGAGTTGTTCAATTTCAGTGTATTTGTACAGTTTCCAACATTTTTTGTTATTGATTTCTAGCTTTATTGTATTGTAGTCAGAAAAGATATTCAATGTGATTTTAATTTTTTAAAATTACACTTGTTTTGTGGCCTATCATATGATCTATCCTGGAAAATGTTCCATGTGCTCATGAGACAAATTTGTATTATGTGCCTATTAGATGATGTTTTCTGCAGAATGTCAGGTACACTTCATCTAGGACACATTTTAACTTTGTTATTTCTTTGTTTATTTTCTGTCACTTGCTGAAAGTGGGGTATTAAAGTATCCCACTATTTTTGTACTGGAGTCTGTCTCTCCCTTAAAGTATATTAATATATGTTTTATGTATTTCAGTACTGTGATTTTGGCTGCACATATACTTAGATTTGTTATTTCCTCTTGCTGAATTCACCCCTTTATCATTGTATAATGACCTGCCTTGATCTTGTTTAATGCTTTTGATTTTAAGTCTATTTTATCTCATGTAAATATGGACACTTTTTTCTTTTGAATTCCATTTACATGGGATATCTTATTTCATCCCTTTACTTTCAGTCTCTATATATCTTTAGAGGTGAAGTGCATTTTCTTTCTTTTTTTTTTCTTTGTTGTACCGGGGATTGAACCCAGGGGCGTTCTACCTCCGCGCTACAACCCCGGCCCTACTTTTTATACTTTATTTTGAAACCGGGTCTCACGAAGTTGCAGAGGGCCTCACTAAGTAGAGAGAGAGAGACAGGGAGAGAGAGAGAAAGAGAGAGAGAGAGACAGGAAGAGAGAGAGAGAGCGAGCAAGCTGGGGCTGGCCGCGTACCTGGATCCTCCAGTCTCCACCTCCCAAAGTACTGGGATTACAAGCGTGCGCCACCACGCCCGGCTGTGAAGTGCATTTTCTATAAAGCAACATATAGTTGGGTCACGTTTTTAAAATCTATTTTTAGTCTATGTCTTGTAACTGGAGAATTTTATCCATTTATACTCAAGGCAATTATAAATAGGCAATGTCTTACTACAGCCAATTTAGAAACTTGTTTTCTAGTTTTACTGTGTTCTTTTTTTTTTTTCTTATTCTCTGATAGTCTACCTTTGTGGTTAAGTGATTTACTCCTATAGTTTATTTGGATTTCTTTCTTATATCATTTTTTATTTATTTATTATAGATTCATGTTTTATGGTTACTCTAAGGCTTACAAAACATATGTTTTGATTATAACAAACTACTTTCAAATGATAGTAACTTATTTATTTATTGGTATTGGTAATTGAACCCAGGAACATTCTGCCTCTGAGATATACCTCCAACCCTTAAAAGACAATTTTTAAAAAATGTTTGAAACAGGGTCTTGCTAAGTTGCTGAGGCTGGCCTCAAACCTGTCATCCTCCTGTCTTAGCCTCCCAAGTAGTGGGATTATAGGCATGCATCACCTCACCCTGCAAATGAGAGTAACTTAATATAACTATAGAGACAAGAACAGAAACAACAAAAAGAAAATATACTAATAAGAATACTCCCCACTTGCACTCCATTCCTTCCACCATTTTGAATTTATTATCCCATTTTATATCTTTCTATATTGCCTATCTCTTAACATATTTATATAATTTTTTTATCATTTTATTTTTTATTTTTCATACTAGAGATGTGAAGTGTTTATGAACTATTTTTACAATCTCAGAGTATTAAGAATTTGTCTGCATAATTACTGTTTTATACCTTTCCATGCTTTCTTCTAACTCATTAACCCTTCTGTTTCTACCTTGAATGTTCATTTGCAGCTGTTGAGGCTGCTGCGTTTACCCCAAGATAACTCCTGGATTGCAGAAATTTACTACACAAAAATAATTATTAAATACTGACTATCATATGCCTTTATGTTACAATAAGATTAGAAAGACATTCTGTTTAGAAGTAACTCCAAGAACAGTTTTCATATTTTATTTTTGCTTTGGAAACCTATCATATTTGCTCCAGCCTGTTTTTGTAAAATTAAATGAACTTGGCAGTGGAGCTCCACTTTTTTTCTAAAAAGGAAAAGGGTTAACATCTATTTCTTTCAGTTTGAAGACCTTCCTTTCAGCATTTCTTGCAGAAAAGATTTGGTAGAAATATTTTCACTCACCTTTTGTGTTTCTGGGAATATCTTTACCTCTCCTTCATTTCTAAAGGGTTGCTTTGCTGGGTACACTATTCTTGGTTGACATTTTTTTTCCCCTTCAGTACTGTGAAAATTTCATATCACTCTTTCTTGGCTGGTAAGGTTTCTGCCTAGAAGTAGCTGTCGGGAAAATTGGGAAACATTTTTGTGTTAGTTGTGTCTTTTCCTTACTGCCTTGAGGATTTTTTAAATCTTTAATATTCAAGAACTTGACTATAGGGTAGACTCTGTTGAGTTAAATCTGACTGGTCATCTCTGACCTACATGTACCTAGATATTTCTAACCTCCTCTGGATTTGTGAGGTATTCTATTATTATTTCTTTGAATAAGCTTTCTAATCCTTTGGTGTTCTCAAGTCCTCTTGAACCCTGATAATGTCAATAATTTTATTTTAATACTGTCCCTAAGTTCCCATCGACTTTATTCATTCCTCTTTAATCTTTTTTTTCTTCCCCAACTGTGTATTTTCATATAGCTTGTTGAACTCATGAATTCTTGATTCTATTTGATTTGCCCTGCTGTTGATGCTGGGTCTGTTCTCCTGGTACCAGGGCTCTTCCGCAGACTCCATCTGCAGGGAGGCCAGGGAGTGAGGGGTATAAGGATGTGCATAATGGTTGGTTTCACCATCCCAGTGCTAAGTTCCCTCAAAAAGTCCTGTACTCACTACCCTGTCCTTCCACCAATGAATGGGAGTTTTCTCCATTTTATGCTGCCAGAGGTTTGGGTATTATTGTGAAGGAAGTGGCTTGGCCACCTAGGCTGATGCTAAGCTGACTCGCACCTGGATTTCATAACCATAAGTATCTGCACAGTCTCAAGCAGCTGTGAGGTCCACACTGCAGCTGGCAGACATGCATGCTCAAGTATGAGTTCATCCTACTGGGTTGCAGGTCTCTGGTTGGTGCTGGGCCAGGTCTAGAACTCTGTCTGAAAGTCTTGGTTTGGGGATAGGTGTGCTCCCTGAGGTTGGGGAATGGGTGGTGGAGACAGTTCCTTGGCCACCAAGGGACCCAACCAAACTGGTTTGCTTCTGAGTTTCTCACAGCCACAGGGACTCACACAGTTTTGCAGGTGGGTAGAGTATGCTCCATGTCCACTTCAAGGCTGGAAATTATGTGGTCCAAAACTTTGTCCCACTGGTAGATGGGTTTCCACCTGATGCCTAGGCAGGTCTGGAAGCTCCATATAGGAGCTTTGATTTGTGAACTGATTTCTACCTGGTGCTGGGTATCATTGCAGCAGGTCTGGCACTGGGCTCCAAGACAAAGTCTTGTGCCAACTTTTGTGCCCTGATTGACCATGGGCAAAGTCTCGTTCTTCACTTTCTTGCCCAGTTAGGGGAGGAATGTTAGAGGTAGTCAGCTACCTGGCCTAACACAGCTCCCGAAGCTTGGCGAGTAGATGTTGAGCTGGTGGCAAGAGTCATGGGGCTCTGGATTTCAAATCTAAAGCCTGGACTTGATTGTCTCTCCCTTCCCCAAGAGAGGGACCTCTCTCTCCATGCTGCACAGCTGGGAGTTGGAGGAGGGATAACACAGACAACTCTTTCCTTTCTGCCTTCTTCAGTGAATCTTTTTGTTGTATAAAAATGAGCCACTGTGGTCTCTCACCTCTTTGAGGGTAGTTTGGTACATGAATAGCTGCTCAGATTGGTGCGTCTGTGAAGAGATGATCCTCAGAGGATGTTGGCCACCATTTTACTCTGCCTCCCCCATTTCTGCCTTAAACCACCTGAAAATTTGATTTAATTGCATCTTCCAACTCTTGTTTTAACTTTATGTATATTATGTATTTATGTAAAATTATATATAATATATAAAATTTTATAAAGAGTATATAAATTATATGTAACATATACAAATTATATAAATTCTTATATTACTGTTGAAATCATTTTTTAAGGTGAAAGGCAACAAATGAATGTTTTAAGACTTCTATTTCCTTATTTGGATTTCTTCAAATTCATTATTTGCACGTCCTACACTGAATCAGTGAAGGATATCATGGTGCCAATCACTAATTAGCATCATGAAAGGATTGACATAAGCCCATAGATTCTTGTCTTTATCCAGGTAGATGTTAAAGCATCTAAACCTGACAGAAGTTTCTTAAATTACTAATTTCCTAATTTTTGAAAGAAGCAGCTACTGGGGTAGAGAAAGGTTTTGCTATAGATTGTGTGATAAGAAGAATGTGAAATGTTTGTTCAAGCCACTTCTAAATGACCAAGGAGAGAGATTTACTCATGGCTCATTAATATGATTTTGAATCAGTTTTATAATTCAAAGGAGTAGAATATTCGAGAATTCCGAATGAATATGGCTCCATCCTCGGCTTTCCTCCTGTCCCACAAGTTTGGAGCCTAAGCCTGGGACACTGGGACTAAATTCCAGAGTCTCTGTGAAGAGCACAGGCCTGAAGCTCATGTCAAGACTGGCAGTTGGGCAATGAAAACTTAAAAGGAAAACATGTGTAAGTTGCCCAGGCTTTTGGGCAATGAGAATTTAAAAGGGAAACGTGTAAATCGAGATCATTTTCCTGTAAGCGAAGCTGAGACCCCGAGTTCCAGCTCTATTTCTGTATGAGCTCTGATAAGAGAATGAACTTCTCTGTGCTGAGTTTTTTTAACCTGACAGGAGTTAACAGTGCTGTTCCATCTGCTCAATGAGGAAGAGTTGTTTGTGAATATGCCTTTGCCATACTTTTTCTTAATTCATGCTCTTGGCACCTTTCCATTGTCGAGGCGAGCAAGGCAAATTCTCTTTTTGTGGCAGTCATACCTGGTGGGCTGTCTTTCTCTAGATCTTTTCTGCTCTTTCTATACATGGTCATTTTTAGTCTTTTGTTTTTAGATATGGTTTTCAAAGTATCGGCTAATCAGACACGGCTAAGAAAACTGCAAAATGGATGTTCTGGGTTTACTATTCAATGAGTTCTCAAACTGCCCCCACATTTGGGGCAAAACTCAGAATTTAAGAAGGCTTGAGTGCAGTCATCCCTCAGTAGCCTTGGGAGATTGGCTTCAGGACCCTGATCCTACCCCAATCCTCAGATACTTAAGTCCTTTATGTAAAATGTAGTATTTGAATATAACCTATGCACACCTTCCTTTAAATAATCTCTAGATGACTTATAGTACCTAACACAATGTAAATGCAATGCAAATAGTTGTAATAGCTGTATTGTTTGGGAAATAATGATAAGAAAAGAGTCTGTACATGTTCAGTATAGCTGCATCCCCCCTATCCTTCAAATCTGTGGTTGGTTGAATCCAGGGATGCAGAATCCACAGATAGGTAGGGATGACTGTATTTCCAATTTATTGTTGCTTTTACTCAAACTAGGTATAACTCATGAGCCAAAGCACTGCATTGTGGATTCCAGAGGTTTTTCACAAGTCCTTAGAAGTTTCTCTCCTCTCCATCATTTTCCTGATGTGTGTGGGAGTCCTTTAGTGTGCATTGTAGTGAGAACATGTACGGGGAGGTGAGTCCAGGTTTAAACCCTTTAGATGCTGGTTTCTACTCTCCTGGAAAATGAGAGTACAGATGGAGGATATGGGGCCAGTGGGACCATACCTGCCCTGTGAGAGTTTCTGGGCAGACACAGCACACTGGTCACCTGAGGCAAGAATATGGAAAGTGATTTTTTTTTTTTTGCCTCAGTGTACAGAGGAGGCCAGGAGGTCTTCTTACAAAGCTAAAGATTTCATAGCTCTTGAATTTTCTCTGTAGAACTTGACCCATGAAAGCTGAATGAGGTGATGTGTGGCCTCTAATCCCTTTCCCAGATACGCAGTATAAAAAGGGAGATAGCTGTGGACTCTACTCTTGTACCTGCGAGAGCATCAAATAGCAGATAGCAGGGAAAGTTTCTTTGCAAAGACTGATAGATACCTCAGAGGAAGTTAAAATTCAGGTCAGAGGCGTGGGTTATTTCAATGTGGAGTTCTTAAATATCTGGAGGCAAAACAAACTTTAGGGGTAACATCAGGTTGGATTAGTTTACTTTTATAGTGATGAATGTATTGAGTCGCCTCTTGTGCTCTGGTGAAATGGCACCCCGGGAGGGTCAGTGCTGAGAGCTGGCCTATGAGCTTTATCACCTGAAAAAGAAACTAAATTAGAGGGAAGGCTCTTCTGCTTCCTAGGAAAGACAATACACTTAAATGAACTATGACTTCTCTTTTGCTTTTATCATCTGCCAAGAGTGAGCTGTGCCTTGCTGGGGACTCATTTGAGTAGTGGTAGTCACTAGTCTTCCCTCCCTCTGACTTCCCATGAAGTTAGGATTTCCAATCATTCTTAGACAAGGTTTCCGCTACCTGGGTTTTCCCAGGATTTGGTTTGCCAAGTCATTAAATTGTGAGTTGTTTTATCTGATCTCAGTTGATCGTCAGTTGACCTCCTGCAGATGACCAGTGTATTTGTTTTCAGGAAATCTGTGCATTGTATGGGAAATAACACAGAACTAGAAGTGAAGGACCCCAATTTTGCCCTTAGATTTTACATCTGCTTATAAATTACTTAAGTTCTTGAAGATTAGTCTCTAAAATGGGAGTAAGAAGGATAATACTACTGCTGATAATAGACTTAGCACCTTACATGTATCAGTCCATTTAATACAACCGTATGAGCTTGGTATTATTACTATTTCTGTGTCACAGATGAGGAAGTTAAGGCACAGAAGATTGTAACTTTCCCTAAGGTAATGCAGTGAGTAGCCAGATGAACAAGGGCACTTAGGACTTTGGGTTTACATTTAGGACTCATCCATTTTGAGTTAATTTGTATATATGATGTGAAGTGAGATTTTTTTTTTTTTTTTGCGGTACCGGGGATTGAACGCAGAGGCATTCTACCTCCGCGCTACGCCCCCGGCCCTGTTTTTTTATGCTTTATTTTGAAACCGGGTCTCACGAGGTTGCGGAGGGCCTCACTAAGGAGAGAAAGAAAGAGAGAGACAGAGCGAGAGCTGAGGCTGGCCGTGAACCCGGATCCTCCGGTCTCCGCCTCCCAAACTACTGGGATTACAAGCGTGCGCCACCACGCCCGGCGCTGAAGTGAGATATTGATCATGGCTCTTTATTATTTATTTACTTACTTTTGGTATATGGATACCTAATTGTTTCCGCACCCTTTGTTGTGAAAACTGACATTTTTCAATTGAATTACATTAACAATTTTGGTGGAAAAATCAACTGAGCATGTATTTTTTAGTTTGTTTCTAGACTCATTATTCTGTTCCATCGATCTGTTTATCTTTATGCTAATACCACATTGTTTTGGTTACTATAGTTTTTAATAGATCCTGAATTCTGGTATTATTAAATCCTCCAGCTTTGTTTTCATTTTTTAAAGTTGACTTAACTATTTTGGTGTTTTGTATTTTCATATAAGTTTTAGAATCAGCTTCTTAATTTCTCAAAAAAGATCATGCTTGGATTTTCACTGGGATTATGTCAAATCTATAGATCCGTCTGGGGGATAACTGATATTTTAAGAGTACTAAATCCTCTAATCCAAGAACATTGATTCTCACTGAGAGACTCAGAAAGGTTTTGTTGTTGTTGTCGGTGTATAAGTCTTCATATCTCATGTCATATTTATCTTTAATTCTTATTTTTGGATGTTATTTTAAATGATATTTTAAAATTTCAATTTGTGATTGCTGATTTTTGCAGATCAATTTTGTATCTTTCCACCCCTCCTCCCTCCCTGTACATGCTAGTAAAGTTGCTAGCGGTACCTTCATATATGGACATAATATTATTTGGTTTCTTTTCTTTTTTCTTTTTTTTTTTTGCGGTACTGGGGATTGAACCCAGGGGCGTTCTACCTCCGCGCTACACCCCCGGCCCAATTTTTTTTTTATACTTTATTTTGAAACCGGGTCTCACGAAGTTGCGGAGGGCCTCACTAGGTAGAGAGAGAGAGAGAGAGAGAGAGAGAGACAGGGAGAGAGAGAGAGAGCTGAGGCTGGCCATGAACCCGGATCCTCCGGTCTCTGCCTCCCAAAGTACTGGGATTACAAGCGTGCGCCACCACCCCCGGCTGGTTTATTTTCTTACTCAAGCCCCCTTTCCCCTCTCCACTTCCCTCCCCTGATCCCCTTTCACTATTTACTGGTCTCTCTCTTTATTATCATCAAGTCCCCTTTATTTCCTAAGTAGGAAATAAAATTCTAACTTCCACATATGAGAGATACATATGACCCTTGACTTTCTGTCATATTTTTAAAAATATACTTTTATTGGCGCATTGTAATCTCACATCATAATGTAATTCATAGTGATAGGGACATATATGCACACAGCACTTGGTGAACTTCACTTAGCATAATGTTCTTTAGTTTCACCCATTTTCCTGAAAATGACATAATTTTATTCTTTATTGCTGAGTAAAACTCCATTGTGTGTATATAGACCACATTTTCTTTATCCATTCATCTGTTGATGGACACCTAGGTTGGTTCCGTAATTTGGATATGGTGAATTGTGTGGCTATAAACATGGGTATGTATATAGCACTATAGAATTCTAACTTTAATTATTTTGGAAGGATACCTAGGAATGGTGTAGCAGGGTCATATGGTGGTTCCATCCCTAGTCTTTTGAGGAACCTCCATACTGATTTCCAATAGTGGTTGTACTAATTTACAATCACCAACAGTGTATAAATGTGCCCTTTCCCCCACATCCTCACCAGCATATATTTTTGTTTGTATTCTTTTTTTTTTTTTTTTTGCGGT
>PVJS01057356.1:0-12077 GCA_004027185.1 Glis glis | reverse complement strand
AAAAAAAAAAAAAAAAAAGGAAAAGAAAAATTGTCCCACTGCCCAATGGATCAATAGATTTGGATGAAAACTGGTAGTAAAAATCAGGTACACCTCCAAGAGGAGACACTGGAGAAGAACGTGAGTCTATAAGTGAGATGGAACACATATTCATGCTATACCAAGGTTGTTACCATTCGACCCTATCAAGATGAAAATGTCACCAGTCTGGATGGCTGGACATATGTTACTGGGAATATGGTTTTTCTTTGTTTCTATGCTCTGCAGTAGTAGGTTGAATAATATGCGAAACCTTAAAAAAAGCAGAATTTTTACACTCAAATAACATCAATCCTCAAAAAGGCTGCTACGTACTCCTTTCATAGATGCTCCTACTGCTCAGGATGATATTAAAGATCTTTCACTTGCATTGTTTACTTTTGAAAACATTTTGCCAGTGGGGGAAAACCTTAACTCATTGAAGGTAGATTCCACCCATGGAAACAGCCATTAACTATTTTGAGTCTTGTCTGATGAAGAAAATACACATGTCCATAATCAAGTTAAGATTTTGGTCACAATGAATACATGACTATGATGAGACTAATTTTCTTGAATGGCTTGCAAAATGGCTGATTTCAAAGATGAGTTTCAGAAATTTTTTTAGCAATGGCAACATTGCTTTAAAAAAACAACCATGGCTTCACTAAGTTACTACCTGGAAAAACAAACATTCATCTTAATGGAAATATTCTACAAAGTACAAGACTAAAACTACTGAAAAAACAATTGCTTAAGATTAGTGAAACTACTTTCATTAGTTGCCTTTAACCCTTAATTTTGTGAGTCACAAAAAAACTTTATTTTCAGTTAAACATAGGATCCATTATATAAGGAAAAATATTACAATAAGCCTACTAAATAAATTTTGTCTATATGGGGTAGAGAATAAATTACATAGTTTTCATAGGATTCTGTAACAGCAATCAAATAATGAGAAGCAAAGCTACACAGACTTTACAGAAAGAAATTTCTGTTAATAAAATATATGCAATATATTTTGAATTAATATAAATACTGATATGACTCCAACTCTTTGACATCAGTACTTGGTAGTGTATGTGATTATCTATTATTCTGATGTGTCAGAGCATTATAGCAATGACTTATAAATGATTTTAAGAAAATATTATAGAGAAATTTTATCACCATTTCTAATTTCACAAGAGGGGAAAAAGAAACATAGCTAATGACATCCCAATAATATGTATTTTTTAGAGACTAGTATGAGAAATCACAAACATTTTTAACTGGTAAAACTTTAGATTCTAAATGAATTTTCTCTCTATCATACAAGTCACAGAGAAAAAAGCCAAGAAAATTCTCAAGTTTATCATTTATAAAAGTATTTTATGCAATTTCAACAATCTCTTATCTAGGCATTTAACAGCATTTTAAGTTTAAAGTTCACTTGGGAATTAAGAAAATGAATAATACTCCTTAGAGGGAGTACAAAGTTTTTTCAAACATTTCAAAAATAATCAGTTATAGAAGAATACAGTGTAATAAAAAATAATGTCAAATAATTTGTTTTTATGTGGGAGTACAATACAGCAAAAATGTGACCTTAATAACTAAATGGAAGAATCACCCAAGAACCTAGAAATAGTTCTGAAAGAATACACAAGGCTGGATGTGGTAGCACACACCTGTAGTCCCAACTTCTCAGGAGTTCAAGGCAGGAGAATTCCTGGTACTCAGGAGTTCAAGGACAGCCTGGGCAACAGAGTGAGACCCCCATCTCAAAACAAACAACAAAACAGACTTTCACTGTTTCTTTTTTTCCATTTTTTAATTTCAATAGTTTGCCTCTAGTTTACACACTTTTTGGTAGGCGCTGTTAACATCTGAGGTTAAAGTGATAGACCTCACAATAGTTATCTTCTTTGACTATTTTATTTCTTCATTCCTATGAATATAATCATCCTCAAACTGAATCACTCTTTCAGCCTAATTCTCCTTTCATATCTCAAAGAATGTGCTTTTGTCCAGTAAAAAGACTGCATATTGATTCTATTCTTTTTTTAATCCTGTGGTCAGGTCCTTCCAGGGTATGCTTCTGACTTCAGATATACAATGTAAAAGACAACCATATGTTCCCTTTAGATCACTTATGAGTATTTCATATTTTATTGGTGTCTAGGGTACTAAGTTAGTATGTTAAATGACCACTGTGTAGTAAGAATTAGAAATGGAAATGTAACACACCACGAACTCCGTACACATAACAGAAACAGAAATATGTTAAGGAAAAAACATTTTAAATAATCATAGGAAACAATAAGATCCTCAACCCTGAAAATAAATATGACATACATACTAGTAACCATAGTAGATAAGCATTATAATACAAAAACCCCATCCAATATAAGAAATAGACAGTTGAGACCAAGTTTTGAGACTTATTCTTCACATCTAGTCAGTTGTAGCCAGTTTAGTAAGTGCTGTAGAGTTAAATGCTTTGGGGATTGACTGAAATATAGCTACAGTTATACTAGAGAATACTGGTTCAAGTCCCACAAATGACTTATGAACTTGCCCATAAGGTAACAGTAGAAAAAAATAGCATAATTTGGGAACTTTTAAATTGGCTTCAGGAGACATTTATCGGCCAACTTGTGCTTTCTTTCACTTTCTTTTTTTTAGGTTTGATATGTCCAATAGGCATCAGCTTCTGGAATGTGGCATTCTGCCCTCCTGTACTGACAAGTCCAGGATCACATTTAATGAGTCAATGAACTTCAGAACTGGCTGGATGGGGAAGTATCTTTCACTGCCCAAGCTTCCTTGTGAATCAGATAACTGACCAGTAGAGCACTACAAGAAATTCTAATGCAGATCTAAAGGAAAATTTAGGAAGGCCTAGAAGAAAGGTGTCAAACTGCACTGCGAATATAAGATAGGCTATTTTAATGTCCTTAATAAATATTTATAAAAATATATACATATAATGAACAGGTCATTTTATAATGCTACTTAAAACAATAAAGAGCTATCATGTCAGGTTTATCAATATCTGGGCTTAAAATTAACTTGTAGAAATATTTTCTTTTTTTTTTCGCAGTACCGGGGATTGAACCCAGGGGCGTTCTACCTCCGCGCCACACCCCTGGCCCTATTTTTTATACTTTATTTTGAAACCGGGTCTCGCGAAGTTGCGGAGGCCTCGCTAAGTAGAGAGAGCGAGAGAGAGAGAGACAGGAAGAGAGAGGGAGAGGGAAAGGGAGAGGGAGAGAGAAAGAGAGAGAGAGAGAGAGAAAGAGAGAGCGCTGAGGCTGGCCACGAACCCGGATCCTCCGGTCTCCGCCTCCCAAAGTACTGGGATTACAAGCATGCGCCACCACGCCCGGCTGTAGAAATATTTTCAATTAAATTTCAGTAAATACACCGGAAGGTATTAAACATAATGAAAAAAAATTGTAGTTCCAATCTTTCTCTGTTTTTACCAACATCTTTTATTTGTTAATGATGGAAGAATCAGTAAACTACAGTTTATAAAGGGTGTTTTTATTAAAAATGCATTCATTCTCTAATAAATAAATTCAGATCTGTACCATTAGAAAAACCAGGATGAGCTGGGTGTGGTGGCACACGCCTGTAATCCCAGTACTTGGGAGACTGAGACGGGAGGATGGCAGGTTTGTGGCCAGCCTCAGCAGTTTAGCAAGGCCCTCCGCAACTTAGTAAGACCCTGTTTCAAAATAAAAAATAAAATAGGGCTGGGAGTGTAGCTCAGAAGTAAAAACACTTCTGGATTCAATCCCGCACCACAAAAAAAAAAAAAAGAAAGTAAAAGAAAAACCAGGATGGTGGGAAGAAACAAAACAGAAAATAAGTCCTGGGTTCAAAAGCAAATGATTAAATCAAAGAAGGCGGCTAAGGGTATTTTGATTCCCCTCATTGGAAAGTCATAATCTGCACCATTCCTTCTCAAGGTCTCTCAACTGGGCACTAGAATATTAAATCTAAAACCTTTCTAATATTTCCTATGGTTTACTTTTTACTCATTCAGATAGAATATTCACAGCTAAGTCTTTTGGTGTTCTAGCAATTCAAACTGAAATTAAGGGCTTATAGCACTACTATAAGCTTCAAAGAATACAGTCAAATGGCACTCAGAAAGACAAAAACATTTTTCTACTTTTGCAAATATCCAGGAAATTGAAAAATCAACACCTAGGGAAAAAAGCGAGACATAAGTTCATCAGCACCAAGTAGAAATGATCCTCAAAAGTAGTAGGTCTCTTGTGTCTTTGTGTTGATGAACAGCTTCTAATCTCCCCTCTAGGAAAAATCTACTACCTAAAGTAAATACTTTTAGGCAAAAGAAACAGAAAAACTCAAAAAATTACATAAAGAGAGATTTCAAGGTTTTGGCACTACTTTAAACATCCTTCAGGATAAGTATGGTTTCAAGTTAGACTGTCTTCTTTCCCTACTCCATTGTTTGCTAAAGCCGAAAGTATCAAATTTATGATTAATAATTCTTCAGCCATCCTTCCAAAAGTTGTACTTAGTCACAATACAACAGTTAAAATTTAAATAAGACTCTAGCTGTTGCTAAAATTCAAAGGGTATCACATCAAAATGTGGTTGTATTTCTTGCCTATCAGATATGACTAAATTGCTGGTGACTGGAACTCAAATCACATACAGTCAACCACATTACTGGATCCATGACCTACATCTCGAATTTGGCTAGTTAAACAGGCACACACAGCTACACCTGCTCCAGCTCTGCAGTGAGACACAGATCCAACAAGCTCCCATCTGAAAAGACAGAGGAGAAAGAATGTTACCTGAAAAAAAGCATAATTTACTTTACTCAAAATACTAACCAAAGACAAAAACTCTATTTTGGAACTGGTTTTGAAAGACAGCAAGTTTTTGAAGGAAGATAAAATATTCCAAGTTTTGTATTAACAATTACAACTAGCAGTACAGTAGTCCCTCAAAGTTTCAGTTGCCTGTAGTCAACCACAGTCTGACAATATTAAATGGAAAACTTCAGAAATAAGTAACACCTAAGTGTTAAATTACATGTTGTTCTGAGTATTGTTATGAAATCTCTCATGGTCCCACTTGTCCTGCCCGGAACACGGATCAGCCCTTTGTCCTGTGTGTCCTCTGTAGAGACTGCCCAGTCACTAGATGCCATGTCACATATGAGATCAACTGTACTGGTACCAGAATGCTTGTGTTCATGTAACCTTTATTTTATATAATAATAATCTCAAAGCATAGGAATAGTGATGCTGGCAATGTTATTATTACAGTATACTTTTATAATTCTTCTATTTTATTTTTAGTTATTGTTTTTAATCTCTTACTGTGCCTAATTTATAAATTAAGCTTCATCATAAGTATGTATGGATAGGAAAAAACATAGTATATATAAGGTTTGATACTACCTGTGGTTTCAGGTATTTACTAGGGGGTTTTGGAATCTATCCCCACAAATAAGGGAGGCCTCCTCTTTAAAAAATTTTTTATAAGGGATGACTACTCTGGAATAATTTGTTACTGGAAGATACTACTAAAGTATAAAGAACATGTAAGTTACCTATTCAGCACTGGATCAAATGCCTCCACTGTATTTAAGTATGCGTTGCCATTATGACCACCAACTGCGAAAATTTTGCCCATCACCGTTGCAATCCCCACTCCACCCCTGGGAGTGGTAAGAGCTGCCACATAATCCCACTTGTTGCTTCGAGGGTCATACCGCTCAACTGAACTCAGAGGAGAATTATCATCAAAACCACCTATACAAAGAAATATTTAAAAACAGTGTTACATTTCATAGAAATTAACTACTAAATTTCATTCAAAAGCTTTTATAATCCAATCTTTTAAAACAATTTTAGCATGGTTTAGAGAAAATTAGAAAAAAAAACCTCATCCCAACACCTGTTGGCCATTCACAACAACCATTATTAGACATTTTCTAAAATTCAACTTATTATAATTTAATTCTCAATAGTAGGATTAAAAATCTTTTTTTTTTTTTGGTACTGGGGATTGAACCAAGGAGCATTCTACCTCTAAGTCACACCCTTAGCCCTACTTTATTTTTTTTATTTTGAAACAGGGTCTCACTAAATTGCTGAGTGAAGGTTTCACTAAGTTGCTGAGACTGACCTCAAACCTGTGATCCACCTGCCTCAGCCTCCCATGTACTAGGATTATAGGCATGCACCATGACACCCAGCATTAAAAATCTTAAAGTGGGAAAAACTGGAATCCCTAAGTAGATAATTTAGAAAACAAGAAAAAAAGCAATCATTCATATAGTTTGTCCTTAGCCTCCTAGAAGCAGGCAAGACTGAGATTCCTTCTCTGTATTCTATTTTTAAACAGTACAAAGGCTTGAGAAGGAAATAAACTACACTCAACCACTGGCTCATCCAGATAGAAGTGAAGTTTTCCAATTGTTCCCCTCAATACTATTATTGCCAGCGTAATTACAGAGGTGGTGGACTATGAATTCTTAAAAATTTTTCCTAAAACCAAATCTCTTCCTGTATATTCTAGATGATGATAGTCTTTTCTATAAACCATTCTAACAATGTATTTAATATATTCCTGATGGTTAAATACAGACTGTTACTTCAAGAGTGCTTTTTAATTCTTATTTTATTCATTCATTCATTCATTTTGCAGTACTGGGGATTGAACCTAGGGACATTCTACCTCTGAGCTACACCCCCAGCCCTATTTTTTTAATCTTTATTTTGAAATAGGGTCTCACTAAGTTGCAGAGGGCCTCATTAAGAAGCTGAGACTGGCCGCGAACCTGCGATGCTCCTGTCTCAGCCTCCCAAGTACTGGGATTACCAGCATGCACCACCACACCCAGCAGAAATTTTAAACATGAAAGATGAAGATCTAAATAAAAGCATGAATTCAAAAGCACATCTCAGGACTGATTCCACTAAAGGCTAAATGTAACATAATTTTTGTTACTGTGTTGCTTTATGACCCTCATCATTGTATATCCTGATATATACACTCACCAACGACATATAAGCAACCATGAAGCTCACTAACTCCATTGCCTGCTCTGCGTTGGCCCATTTCTTTGACCTCTATCCACTTATCCAGATGTGGGTCATACCTCTCCACACTAGATAAAGAAGCCACTCCATCATTGCCACCTACTGCATAAACATGGTTCTAAATGGAGAAAAACAAAACATGTCATTAGATTTTTAATTATTTTTATATGGTAGCCCAGAATGTGCAAGAAAGCAGTACTGCATGAAACACTATGGTATGTATATACAGTATTTGTATGCTGAGTATATGAACATATCAGACCTTTCCTAATTTGATTATGGATATGATACAATACAATTCAAGGCAAGTTGCCATGTAACTTACTACTAGAGCCACTGAGCCAACTCCTCCGCGGGGAGTATTCATTGGTGCAACTGTACTCCATTGATCAGATTCTATGTCATATCTCTCCACATCATTGAAGCAGGTATTGTCATCTAACCCTCCGATTGCATAGATTGGGCCCCCTAAAGAGGCCAAGGCAATTCCTCGCCTGCAGAAACAGTAAAACACTTCAGCATCTGGGTTTGTTTCCAGGGGGGAAAAAAGTAGCAAAGAAAATCATGCTAATGCAAGTCATTTAGCAAGAGTATGGTTTGTTTCCACTATTTTCAGATTTATCAAAGTTCCTAAACAACTCCAGGGTTGTCAAACTGTGTTACTCTAAGAGAATAGTGCCCTTAAAGTTGTACAGTGCATAGCCTACACAGGCTACTTTAAGCTCAGATCAAATGATGAAGTAAAGCTGGGTGTGGTGGCGCACGCCTGATCCCAGTACTTGGGAGGCTGAGACAAGAGGGTTGTAGGTTTGAGGCCAGCCTCAGCAACTTAGCAAGACTCAGCAACCTAGTGAGAGCCTATTTTTTTTTTGAGGTACTGGGGATTGAACCCAGGGGCATTCTACCTCTGGGCTACACCCCCAGTTCTATTTTTTATTCTTTATTTTCAAACAGGGTCTAAGTTGCGGAGGGCCTCACTAAGTAGCTGAGGCTGGCTGCAAACCTGGATCCTCCGGTCTCAGCCTCCTAAGTACTGGGATTACAAGCATGCGCCACCACACCTGGCTGTGAGACCCTATTTCAAAACAAAAAAAAATAAAAGGGCTGGGGGTGTAGCTTGGAGGTAAAATGCCTCTGGGTTCAATCCCCAGTACTACTACTAATGATAATAATAATAGCAATAATAAAATGATGATGCCGGGCGTGGTGATGCACGCTTATAATCCCAGTTCTTGGGAGGCTGAGATAGGAGGATCGCAGGTTCACAGCCAGCCTCAGCAACTTGTGTGAGGCCCTTGGCAACTTAGTGAGATCCTGTTTCAAAATAAAGAATAAAATAGAGCTTGGGGTGTAACTCAGAGGTAGAATGCCTCTGGGTTCAATCCTCAGTACCACACACACACAAAAAAAGATGATGATGATGATGAAGTAAAACATAACAAAACAGTATAAAAGACTCCGAAACATTCAATTATTAAAACATATAGCTGCATAACTGGGGGGTTAGTGGGTTGATACAGTGGTTTGCTGTGGAGGTCAAAAGCCAACCTCATTTCTGAATCCACGTAATTGTACAGTTCATTTTGTTACAGGGTTCCAGTACCCCACCAGACAAAAGAACATTCTTCTATGTTTTTAATGTCACAAGCTTTACATCATAATGCTTTATTTTCTTTTTTTTCAGTACTGGGGATCAAACCTATGGGCCCTCTACCACTGAGCTGTATCTCCACTCCCCCTTTTTTTTTTGCGGTGCTGGGGATGGAACCCAGGGACATTCTACCTCCAAGCTACACCCCCAGCCCTATTTTTTATTCTTTATTTTGAAACAGGGTCTCACTAAGTTGCAGAGGGCCTAAGTAGCTGAGGCTGGCCGTGAACCCAGATCCTCCGGTCTCAGCCTCCCAAGTACTGGGATTACAGGCGTGCGTCACCACGCTCGGCTATCTCCACCCCTTTCTGAGAGAAGGTCTTGCTAAATTGCTAAGGCTAACCTCAAACTTTGGCATCAGCCTTCCAAGTAGCTAGGATTACAGGTGCGTGCCACTGTGTCAAGCACAATGCTTATTACAGATTGGGTATCTCTTATCTGACATTACAGGCTGAATATCCCTTATCTAAAATGTTTCAGACCAGAAGTATATCAGATTTGGGGTCTTATCACACTTTGGAATATCTGCATAGACTACTGGTTGAGCATCCCAAACCCAAAAATTAATAAGAAAAAAACCCTCCAAAATCTGAAACTTTTTGATTGTTGCTTTAAGTTTCAGTTTTAAGCATATTTGATTTCAAGAGTTTTCAGCCGAGGGATGCTCAATGTGTTACAAAGAAAGCAGCTATTCCAGAGATTCTAACTCTATGTTTACCAGAGATATTCTAAGGAAGAATTATAAGGATAATATTATCATTCATTTTCAGTCTTCTTAAACCTCTTTCCTCTGGGGTAAAAAGCTATGTCTTACAAAATACTATGGTTAGGAAAACTTTCAGGTCTGTGAGAACATGTGCCTGTGCTCTCTAGAACACAAGGGTTTTAGATTCAGGCAGATGGAGTATGCTCAATGATTCTCCTCTCGAAGACCACAGGAGCAGATGACGGTATTGGTTGTTTCCTACTCTTCAAAACTCTTGGTTTTCACGACATCACACATTTGAGTTCCCTCCTACACGGCTGCCTGGTGCTCTTCTGTTTCCTTTACCAGGATCGTCTTTACTCCATCATTACGTTATAAACGTCCCTAAAGCTCTGTAGTATAAAGCAAGCCCTATTAAAGTATTAAAATATTAGCTGTAGATAGTGGGAGGTAACAGCATTTTTTAGGACTAGATTTTTTCCCCCTAGGATTCTTCCACATAGGAAAAAAAGGCTAAATATCTGCTCAGCAGAGCTCTCTTCTAATTTCTACATAATTTTCATGCTTTAATACCTGAAGAAAGCCCAAGTACCCATGTGCAGTTCAGTTTTTTTTTTTTTGGCAGTACCAGGAATTGAACCCAGGGGCATTCTGTCTCTGGGCTATACCCTCAGCCCTATTCTTTCTCCTTCTCTCCTTCTCTCTCCTTCTCTCTCCTTCTCTCTCCTTCTCTCTCCTTCCTTCCTTCCTTCCTTCCTTCCTTCCTCCCTCCCTCCCTCCCTCCCTCCCTACCTCCCTCCTTCCTTCCTTCCTTCCTCTTTCTGTCTCTCTCTGTCTCTGTCTCTCTCTCTTTCATGGTACTGGAATGGAACCCAGGGGCATTCTACCTCCGAGCTACACCCCCAGCCCTATTTTTTATCCTTTTATTTTGAAACAGGGTCTCACTAAGTTGCGGAGGGCCTCACTATATAGCTGAGGCTGGCCGTGAACCCAGATCCTCTGGTCTCAGCCTCCCAAGTATTGAGATTACAAGCTTGCGCCACCACGCCCGGCTAATTACTTAATGTTGAAACAGGGTCTCACTAAGTTGCAGAGGGCCTCACTCACTAAGTAGCCGAGGCTGGCTGCGAACCTGCAATCTTCCTGTCTCAGCCTCCCATGTACTGGGATTACAAGCATGTGCTACCACGGCTGGCTGCAGTTCAGTTTAAAATTGTTCTTTTAGCCAGGTATGGTAGTGCACGCTTGTAATCCCAGTACATGGGAGGCTGAGACCGGAGGATTGCAGATTCGCAGCCAGCCTCAGCAACTTGTGAGGCAGGCCCTCTGCCACTTAGTGAGATCCTGATTCAAAATAAAGAATAAAAAATTGGGCTGGGGGTGGATCTCAGAGGTAGAATGCCCCTGGGTTCAATCCCCAGTACTAAAAATAAAAAAAAATAAAATAAAATAATAAAATAGTTCTTTTCTTTATATGTGGTTCTGGGGACCAAACCCAAGATCTTGTGCATACTAGACAAGAACTCTACCACTAAGCTATATCCCCAGACCTGAAATTGCTCATTTTGATAACAAATCATGTTTAAGTCTTATGTTCCTATGTTTACAAACCATACAGCCACAATATATGAAGAATGAAGAAAGAGTTTGTTAGTTTTGGTTTCTTTTTTTTTTTGGTACCGGGGATTGAACCTGGGGCGTTTTACCTCCGAGCTACACCCCCCGCCCTATTTTTTATACTTTATTTTGAAACAGGGTTTCACTAAGTTGCCGAGGGCCTCACTAACTTGCTGATACTATCTTCCAACCTGTGATCCTCCTGTCTCAGGCTCCCAAGTACTGGGATTACAAGCGTGCACCACCATGCCTGGCTTTGTTTCTTTCTTTTAATAAAACTACAGTTCACACCAGCATGGCTGTAACTCCAGCTCTCAAGAGGCTGAGGCAAGAGAATGGCAAGTTTGAGACCAGCCTGGGCAATTTAGCAAGACTCTGTATCAAAATAAAATGTTTTAAAAAGGGCTGGGAATGTAGTCAGTTGTAGAACACTTGCCCAGCATGCAGGCTGTATTCAATCCCCCGCATCAAAGAGAAGGAGGAGAAGAAATTTCAGTTGATATTCTAGTATCTAGTTATGTGAATTATTATACTGGTCTTTTCACCCTAATTTTTAATTTGAAAAAGGAAAATAATAGGTAATCTAATTCAATCTCCCATTTGGTACAAAATTTATATGTGAACTTTCTGACATATACAATTACAACCACTGGGAAGAATTACATTATGCTCCACTGGTATTATAAAGAATTAGAAAAAAGGATTATTCCTTCCTACTAAAACATACACCTCTTAAAATGTCTAGCTTTTTGCTGGGCGTGGTGGCGCATGCTTGTAATCCCAGTACTTTGGGAGGCGGAGACCGGAGGATCTGGGTTCGCGGCCTGCCTCAGCTCTCTCTCTCTCCCCCTGTCTCTCTCTCTCTCTCTCTACTTAGTGAGACCCTCTGCAACTTCGTGAGACCCGGTTTCAAAATAAAGTATTAAAAAAATAGGGCCGGGGGTGTAGCGCGGAGGTAGAACGCCCCTGGGTTCAATCCCCGGTACCGCAAAAAAAAAAAAAAAAA
>PVJS01057355.1:0-12077 GCA_004027185.1 Glis glis | reverse complement strand
CCTATTTTTTATACTTTATTTTGAAACCGGGTCTCACGAAGTTGCAGAAGGCCTCACTAGGTAGAGAGAGAGAGAGAGAGAGAGACAGGGAGAGAGAGAGAGAGAGAGAGAGAGCTGAGGCTGGCAGCGAACCCAGATCCTCCGGTCTCCACCTCCCAAAGTACTGGGATTACAAGCGTGCTCTACCACGCCCGGCCTGGGATTAGTTCTTCTATAAAGGTTTTATAAAATTCACCTGGGAAACCATCTGGACCTGGGCTTTTTTTGATGGTAGGCTCTTTATTGCTGCTTCAATCTCTTTGACTGCTATTGGTCGATTTAAATTTCCTATATCTTCTTGATTCAACTCAGGAAGGTTGTACGTGTCTAGAAATTAGTCAATTTCTTCTAGGTTTTCCATTTTGTTGGAGTATAGTTTTTCAAAGTAGTTTCTGAGAGATGATCCAAGATGGTGACAGAGTAAGGACCTCTAGATGAGCTTACCTGTAACTCATCTCGGGGGCTCTGAACTGAGCAGCATTTCACATCCCATACTACCTTCATGGGAGATGGGAACTAATATCTACAAGCCTACACTTTAACACACAGGCTGAAAAAAGAAAAAAAGGCAACCAACCAGAGATACGAGAACAATAGATGCAGTCCTGCCTGCAGACCCAGTCCACAGCCTGACAGGAAAATTTTGGAAAAACCAATAACCTATAATCAACAACCTGAGATTGACTTCACAGACATCGAGACCACTAGCAACGGAATTCCACAACTCTGCGATTGCAGCATCCAAAAGGACATTTGCATCCACTTCCCAGTGGCAGCATAGCCCGCCTCCTCTGCCAGTGATCTGGGGCAGTGTTTTGGAGTGGAACTCTCCACGTTCATAAGCTATGGGGCCATCCCAGTACAACGGGATCCTGCAGCTGCGGTGGCAGCATAGCCTGCCTCCTCCGTCAGCAATCAGGGCAGCGATTTGGAGTGGAACTCAACTTGATCATAAGTGAAGGTGAGTAAGAACTCACCTTAATTGTAAGTGAAGTGCTCCAGCGGGAGACCACCCCATGTGCCCACAGGGACATGCGTAGCAAGGAAATAGACTCGTGCAGGTCTGAGACTTTGCAAATCCCCTGCGCAGAGGTGGGGTGGGGGCTAATGGTGGACACAGCATAGAAGCGAACAGGCAGACAGCCCCTAGAGACATTCAAGGGGGGGAGAGGACTACAACCCCCAATTCGCAGAGCCCATTGGGTCTCCAGGGACCAATACTGTGCACTTAGCCAGGCTGACTGGGAGAAACAACTCAGCCTATCCAGGTACAAGCTTGGAAAGCAACAAACTTGTGCTTTGCTGTGTCTGGGCGCTAGGAGTACCAACACCAGAGGCCAGAGAGGGTGCAAGTGACTGCAGCCACCAGAGCAGCAGAGGTGTCACTGGGCCTAAAAGAACTGAGCAGATACTTCTTCAGAGAAATAATTTCAGAGAATTTTCCAAACATAGAAAAAGACTATGACATACAGGAGCATAAATAACACTGTTAAGACAAGACCCAAGAAGGACCTCCCCAAGCCACATAATAATCAAAATGACTAACATAGAGGCCTAGGAAAGAATCTTAAAAGCAGCAAGAACAAAAGAACGGGTGACATACAGGAGCAAAACAATAAAAATCACTCCAGACTTCTCAACCCAAGTCATGAATGCCAGGAGGGGCTGGTATGAAGTACTTTGGACCCTGGAAGAAAACAACTTCCAACCAAGACTGAATATATCCAGCAAAGTTATCATTCAAAATTGATGGAGAAATAAAAATGTTCCAAGACAAGAGAAACTTAAAGAATTCATGACGACCAAGCCAGCACTAGAGAAAATCCTAAAAGAAATAAAACACAAAGAAGAAAAAAAAAACTTCCAGAACCAGAGAAGAGGTGAACTCCACCAGGTGGGAAGCTAAGCAATGAGATACAATACTGCATCAAACAGAAAATAGAACTCAAAATGACAGGAAACAAAAATCATATTTCAATAATAACACTGAATGTCAAAGGTCTTAACTCCCCAATTAAAAGACATAGACTGGCCATGTGGATTGAAAAACATAACCCAACTATATGCTGCTTACAAGAAACTCACCTTCTAGCCAAAAATATCCATATGCTAAAGGTGAAAGGATGGAAAATAATATACCATGCAAATGAAGACCGAAAACAAGAAGGGGTAGCAACACTTATATCCAACAAAACAGACTTTAAGCTAAAACATATCAGAAGAGACAAAGCAGGACACTTCTTATAAATAAAAGGAACAATCCAACAAGAAGATATAATGATAGTAAACATTTATGCCCCAAATGTGGGTGCACCCACATTTGTAAAACAAAGTCTTCGGGACATCAGGTCTCAAATAGACTCAAATAAAATAATATTGGGAAACTTCAACACAACACTAATGCCACTGGATTGATCCTCCAGACAAAAGATAAGTAAAGACTCTTCAGACCTAAAGAAAACTATAAACCAAATGGACCTAATAGACATATACAGAATATTTCAACCAGCAACAGCTGGATACACATTCTTCTCAGCTGCCCACAGAACCTTCTCCAAAATAGACCACATCCTGGGCCACAAAGCAAGCACCAGCAAATTCAAAAGGTGTAATATAATCCCTTGCATCTTCTCAGATCACAACGGAATGAAGGTAGAAATTAACAACAAAAAGACCAAAAGTAATCACATAAGTACATGGATACTGAATGATACACTCTTGAATGAGGACTGGATCAGAAAAGAAATAAGGGGAAAATTTTTTTAAAAATCCTGGAATTAAACGAAAATAGAGACACAACGTAGCAAAATCTAAGGGACACTTTGAAGGTGGTATAAAGAGGAAATTTTATAGCACTGAGTGCCCACATAAGAAAAACAGAAAGTCACCAAATAAACAACCTAATGACACACCTCAAGGACCTAGAAAATCAGGAACAGTTGAAGCCCAAAGCCAGTAGAAGGCAGGAGATAAATAAAATCAGAGAGAAATCAATGAAATAGAGAATAAGAAAACAATACAAAGGATCAACAAAACAAGAAGCTGGTTCTTTGAAAAGATTGGCAAACCACTAGCTAGCCTAACCAAAAGAAAGAGAGAATCAGCCCAAATTATTAAAATCAGAAATGAAAAAGGAGACTGCCGGGACCAAAGGCAAAGCCAAAGTTTCTTCGGCTGTTTGACAAAGTCACAGCAGAAGGAGGCTTGTTGCAGAGCGGACATTCTCTAATGGCGGCTAGCCTGTTGGTGGTCTTACTATTAATGTTGATAATTGTGGGATTGGTGATGGGAATTGTAGGACTTATGCCAAGAACTTAATTTATGCAGAATGACTCTAATTCAGGAGAAATACAGGAAAACTGTGGTTCCCAGTATAGAAATAATTTATAGGAAAAGGGAGTTAAACCAGATAATGAGTACTGCCGGCCAATCTGTAAAATATTAGCTAGTGCTCAGAACAAGGAGGAACATAAACAAAGACCTGCTGTACCAACAATTATGGCTTCTGGGAGGCCTGCCTACTGGATAGGTAGGAGGCTCTGGTTTCCCCCTCAAGGAAAACAAGCAAGCCAGTACTATCAGACAGTGACTGATCCTCCTCTAAGTTACACAGATGCTTACCTTCAAGGCAAATGATGACTCTGGATAAAAAGGATAGTAGCAAACATAGCCACAATGACATTTATTTTTAGACAGTTATCATAATATATGTAGCCACGTAATATAAAAATAGTTAAGACTTATATAAAAATATATAAAAAAGGCAGTAGTCAAAAGCCTTTAGGTAAGGTCATGTCTGTCACCTAATAACCTCAGTGTGATATTTCCGAGAACAATGCACATGATTAAAAGAGCTAAGTTGACATTGTGGGAAGAAACGCAAGTTTGCATGAAACCTGAGTAATTAAAGGGGAACATGTGGTGACCATCTGAACAATGGGTTGTTAATAACTGTGGGTAAATGACTGCACTGTAAAGAGCCCCATGATGTACTAAGTAAAAAATATTTTTCATGATGTACTAAGCAGAAAATTGTTAGTGTTAAGACTTCCTGATGTAAAAAAGGTATAAAAATAAAGTCTGATGCTCGCTGGGCAGAGATAATGCCTGCAGCTTCACTGAACTGCTGAGCCTCTTGTCTCTCATTCCCGCACCAACTCCTCACCCACCTTCGAGTACCCTGACCCTGCTGGAGCAGGTCTCCGGGAGGAGACATCACCACAGATAGCGGAGAAATTCAGAGGATCATCAGAAACTATTTTGAAACCTATATTCCAATAAATTGGAAAACATGGAAGAAATCGACAGATTTCTAGAAACATACAGCCTATCTAAATTGAACTAAGAGGATATAAAACCTGAATCAACCAATAGCAAGCAAGGAAATAGAAATGGCAATAAAAAGTCTGCCATCAAAGAAAAGCCCAGGTCCAGACAGGTTTCCAGCTGAATTCTACAAAACCTTTACAGAAGAACTAAACCCAATACTTCACAAGTTATTTCGTGAAATTGAAAGAGATGGAATTCTTCCAAATTCCTTCTATGAGGCCAGTATCACATTAATACCAACGCCAAATAAAGATACCTCAAGAAAAGAAAGTTACAGACCAATATCATTGATGAACATAGACGCACAAGTTCTAAACAAAATATTAGCCACGTGCATTCAAAATCATATCAAGAAAATTATACACCATGACCAAGTTGGCTTCATCCCAGGAAAGCAAGGCTGGTTCAACATACACAAATCAATACATATTATTCACCACATAAATAGAACTAAACACAAAAATCACATGATCATCTCAATAGATGCTGAAAAAGCATTTGACAAAATCCAACATTCATGTTAAAAATTCTACAGAAAATCAGAATAGAAGGAATGTACCTCAACATCATTAAGTCAACATATAATAAACCCAAACCCAACATCATATTGAATGGGGGAAAACTGTGAAAATTTCCTTTAAAATCAGGAACAAGACAAGGATGCCCACTATCACCACTCCTTTTCAATATAGGCCTCGAGACTCTTGCCAGAGCAATAAGACAAGAGAAGGATATCAAAGGAATTCAAATAGGAAAAGAAGAATTAAAATTATTTCTATTTGCAGCTGACATGCTCTTATATCTAGAAGATCCAAAAAACTCAACAAAAGACTACTAAAGCTGATTAACAAATTCACAAAGTAGCGGGATACAAAATCAACCTAAAAATATCAGTAGCTTTTCTATATGCCAACCATGAATCCACTGAGAAAGAAATCCAGAAAACAATTCCATTCACAATAACTGCAAAACCAATCAAATACCTAGGAATAAACCTAACCAAAGAGGTAAAAGACCTCTACAATGAAATTATAAAACACTAAAGAAAGAAATTGAAGAAGATCTTAGAAGATGGAAACATCTTACTTCCTCTTGGATAGGCAGAATAAATATTGTCAAAATGGCCATTCTACAAAAAAATGATCTACAGAGTCAATGCAATCCCTATCAAAATACCAATATCATTCTTCACAGACCTAGAAAAATCAGTCATAAATTTCATATGGAGAAACAAAAGACCCAGAATAGCCAAAGCAATTCTCAGCAATAAGAACCATGCAGGAAGCATCACAATTCCTGACTTCAAATTATACTACAGAGCTACAGTAATAAAAACAGCATGGTATTGGCACAAAAGCAGACACATAGACCAATGGAACAGAATAGAAGATACAGAAACAAATCCACAAACTTATAGCCAATTAATTTTCGATAAAGGAGCCAGACACATACGTTGGAGAAAAGACTGTCTTTTCAACAAATGGTATTGGGAAAACTGGTTATCCATTTGTAGAAAAATGGAACTAAACCCTTACCTCTCACCCTGCACACAAGAGTCAACTTGAGATGGATCAAAGACCTGGAAGTTAGACCAGAGACAGTGAAGTTAGTAGAGGAGGGGCATAGGTTCAATACTCCAATATATAAGCACAGGTAGAAACTTCCTCAACAAGACCCCCAAAGCCGAAGAAATTAAAACAAGAATTAATAAGTGGGATGGCATTAAACTAAAAAGTTTCTACACATCAAAGGAAACCATCAAGAGTCTAAAGAGAAAGTCTGCAAAATGGGAGATCTTTGCCAGCTATCCCTCTGACAGAGGACTAATAGGTAGAATATACAAAGAACTTAAAAGACTTCACACTAAAAAAACAAATAACCCAATCAAGAAATGGGCAACTGAATTGAATAGACACTTCACAAAAGAAGAGATACAAATGGCCAATAGATATATGAAAAAATGTTCAACATCATTAGCAATCAGGGAGATGCAAATCAAAACTACTCTGAGATTCCCTCTAACCCCAATCAGAATAGCAATCATTAAGAAGTCAAATAACAATAAATGTTGTCGAGGATGTGAGGAAATAGGAACTCTTCTGCACTGTTGGTGGGAGTGCAAACTAGTTCAGTTGCTATGGAGATCAATGTGGACATTCCTTAGAAAACTGGGAATGGATCCACCATATGATCCGGCTGTACCACTCCTGGGTATCATTCCAAAGGGATTGAAACCAGGAAATTATAGTAATATATGCATACCCATGTTCATAGCAGCACAATTCACAATAGCCAAACTATGGAACCAACTCAGGTGTCCAACAACAGATCAATGGATTACAAAACTATGGGAAATACACACAATGAAATTTTACTCAGCAATAAGGAAGAACAAAATTATGTCTTTTGCAAGAAAATGGAAGGACATGGAGATCATTATGTTAAGTGAGATCAGCCAATCACAGAAAGTGAAGGGTTGTATGTTTTTTTCTAATATATGCAAGCTAGGGAGTAATTGGGATACCAGAGGGACTCCAGACAACGGAGAAGAAGCCTCAGTGGAGGCAGGGAAGGGGTATAAGGGAAGGGGAAGGGGAAGAGTGAGGTTCATTAATGGAATTACTACCACCAACTAAGTGTATATATGAGAATATACCAACGTCAATCTCAGTACTCTGTATTGGGAAGGAAGTGGAAATGGGGAGGCAGGGGGGCACCAAGTGCTGTGTGCATGTATGTTACTGTCAACGAGATTTTCATTATGATATGAGACTATAATGCACCAATAAAAAACACATTGAACAAAGTAGTTTCTGATAATCCTCTGGATTTCCCCACTGTCGGTGGTTTTTGTTAGAAAAACTTAAGTTTGGCCAACATAGGGCTATCTGCTTGGTCTTGAATATCCAGCAGAACAGTATAACCAGAGGCGAATGTGCTATTTCAGGGGTAACAACAACAACAACAAAAAAAGCTGTACTAACGCTATCCATATAGAGCTTCTACCTTTAAACTCACACACACAAAAAAAGATATGGCACCAGCCAGGCATGGTGGCACATGCTTGTAATCCCAGTACTTGGGAGGCTGAGACCAGAGGATCCGGGTTTGTGGCTAGCCTCAGCTACTTAGTGAGGCCCTCTGCAACTTAGTGAGACCCTGTTTCAAAATAAAGAACAAAAAAGTAGGGCTGAGGGTATAGCTCAGAGGTAGAATGCCCCTGGGTTCAATCCCCAGTACTGCAGAAAAGAAAAAAAAAAAAGATATGGCACCACTGCCCCAAACTTCCCTTCAGTTGAGTCCTCATAAGATGCTGTAAAGTTAAATCTGCTGTTCTTCAGGTTTTACAGGTCTAGGACCATCAGACACTACAAAAAGTAGAAATTCCTATTCCTGTAAGCTCCTAGAGGATTTGAGTCCTGTCCAAAATCCTATGGACAAACAAACAAACAAAAACCTGTTTAAGCTAACATGTTTGGGGTTTTTTCAGGCTTTGTGCCACAAAAACTTTTTGCAATGTTATATATAATGACTCGTGGTATATGCAAATGTGTTGGCTACTTGGCCTCCAATTTAAAATGCTAACAGGCCGGGCGTGGTGGCGCAGGTTTGTAATCCCAGTACTTGGGAGGCAGAGACCAGAGGATCCGGGTTTGCAGCCAGCCTCAGCTAATTAGTGAGGCCCTCCACAACTTCGGGAGACCGGGTTTCAAAATAAAGTATAAAAAATAGGGCTGGGGGTGTAGCGCGGAGGTAGAACGCCCCTGGGTTCAATCCCTGGTACCGCCAATAAATAAATAAATAAATAAATAAATAAATAAATAAAGTAAAATAAAATGCTAACAGGTGGATGGTCCAAGGTAAAGGGTTATAAAAAACCATGGAAAGATATCTGGGTTATATATCAGTTTTTTATGTAGATGCCCACCTAACCACCACGAATGACTCTGAGCCAAGATAACCAGACTCCTTCAGCCCTCCTGCTCCAGATAGTTATGAAAATAAAACATCGTATGAAAAATTCCTTCTTCCACGTCCTCTAGACAACCCATCCCCTGAGACCCTAAACTGCAGTACTCTGACAGTGCCCCCTACCAGCCTGAAGCAGTTAGAGCGGTTGTCGCCACATTTCCCTAACAGCACTTAGGGTCACTTCATCAGAGGGGGGACATAAGGCAGAGCAGAGGACCTGGGAACAGGAAGGAAAAAAGGTCATCACCTTCTGTGAGGCTGGGGGAGGTAAACAGGAAAGTGAAAAGTTGATGGGCACCAGGAAATCAGGGCCCTGACCAGCCCATAGATAATCATTCAAAGTAAGGATCACAATTGTGCAAAAGTCATTGGTTCCCCAAAACCCAAACCCGACCAATCATAAAACGGCAGACAGAAACTCTTAGTAAGTTTTTAAAGCCCAGCTCCCAAGAGCTTCGTGGTCACTCTCTTTCCAGGATCCCCCCCCCTTGTGTGTGTGGGGGAGCTGCCTTTGTCTTCTATCTTTCCCTGACTTAAAATAAACTTTCATATTTCCATACCTATGTTCACTAATCCTTGATCTTAATTCATCGAACTCCACTGGACGAGAACCCTGAAAGAGAAAACACCCCTGTTTCAGCAGGACATAATGAATACCCTTTTAGAAGGATCTAAGAATTTGAGATTTCTTTCTGTTGTGGGTGGGACTTCCTCTTTCCCCTCCCTTCCCCCCTGGAGAGTTGCCTGTCTGCAACTTACTTTTGTCCTAAGACTTGCATTCACTTTGTCAGGATGCCCTGAATGTCTTGTGTTCAGCCTTTTTCAATCCATTCAAAATGTTGTCAGAACTATTTTTCCTCACAGTAATTGGCACTTAAATCACTTAAGAGGCAGCACTTTAAGCTGGACATGGTGGCACATGCCAGTAATTCCAGTACTTGTGAGGCTGAGACAGGAGGATCACAGGTTGGAGGCCAGTTTTAGCAACTTAGACCCTCAGTAACTTAGTGAGACCCTGTTTCAAAATAAAAAATAAAATAGGGCTGGGGGTGTAGCTCAGAAGTAGAATGCCTCTGGGTTCAAGTTCCAATACAAAAAAAAAAAAGAGAGAGAGAGAGAGAGAGACAACACTTTGCTGAAAACCATATCTCCACAAATAAAGATCTGAACAATCCCATGCGGTCTCTTTCAGGTTGGGCTAGGGGAGAGCAGAAGAGGAGACTGAGAACTAGAAACACTTTTTTTCATATTCAGGAAAGGAAAACGCTGTTCTTGGCAGAAGTCCGGAGTCAGGAACACTCACCACTAATTAAGAGTTCTCACAGTCAGCACAAACGTTCTGAAAACTAGCGAGTCAGCGACCGCCTCGCTCCTATAACCTCGCTCAGGAAAGGAAGCAAAGCCACGACTGCCCAAAAGGCAGCCAATGAGCAGCAGCCCTCTCCAGACATCAGCAATCAGCAGGTGCCTCAACCTGGTGACAGCTGACAGTGCTTCCCACAGGAGTCAAAGGTAGTTTTACTCCTGCGCTGCCACACAGTTGAAAGTCGTTGGATCCCTCAATACTTCCTCTTCTGAAAGACCACTATCCCCTGAATGTAACTTCTGAAAACCTTACATGAAATCAGTTCTGGGTTGTTAGGAAGACTGCCACACAAGTACAGTTATCTCTTGCAGGCAAACTGGAAGGTCATCTTTTTTTTTTCCTCGCATCTAATGCCAAGTGAAATTTAATGCTAGGTTTTTTAGGGGGAAGGTACTGGAGGTTGAACCCAGAGGCTATATCCCCAGCCCTATTTTTATTTTTAATTTTGAAACATAAGCCAGGTGTAGTGACACATGCTTGTAATCCCACTACTTGGGAGGCTGAGACAGGAGGATCACGGGTTTGTGGCCAGCCTCAGCTACTTAGTGAGGCCCTCCGCAACTTAGTGAGACCCAGTTTCAAAATAAAGAATAAAAATAGGGCTGGGGGTGTAGCCCGGAGGTAGAATTCCCCTGGGTTCAATCCCCAGTACTGCCAAAATGATAATAATAATAATAATAATAATAATTTTGAAACAGGGTCTTTCTAAGGTGCTGAGGGTGCTCACTAAGTGCTGAGACTCACCATGAACTTACGATCCTCCTGACTCAGCCTCCCAAGTACTGGGATTACAGGTGTGCGCCACCAGCCTGGCTTTAATGCAACTTTTTAAAAAGTTGTGCCCACACACACACCCTTATGGTTTTCTAGAAGTTCAGGCTTGTGAGTGACAGATGTCAAAGGGGCTGAGTGTGAAGCAAATTCAGTATCTTCTATTCCTGTGATGGTTTCTATTATCTAATTTTTATTTGATATATTATTATTTGGGAGTATATCCAAACTCCCAAAGGCTAAAAAAGTAAGCATACATTTTCTGAGCAATGCACACTTAACTGAATGAGGACAAGGTCCTTTTGAAGCTCTTTGAGTAGTATGCAATTTTGATTTAATATAAAAAGTGGCAGAAAGTCATATATAACCTAGCATATATTCACAGGTAAGCATAAAAGAAATGTATGAGTTCCTCAACTTGGACTAAGGTAATTGATAAAGAGAAATTGCAGCTGGGCATGGTGGCACATGCCTGTGGATCACAGTTTCAAGGACAGCTTTAGCAACATAGTGAAACTGACAGCAACCTAGTGAAACCCTGTTTCCAAACAAAAAATAAACAGGGCTGGGGGTGCAGCTCTGAGGTAGAAAGCTCCTGGTAGAAAAAGAGAGAAATGAAATTCAGCTGTGTGTGTGTGTCTGTGTGTCTGTGTGTGTGTATGTGTGTGTATATATATATGTATGTGTTGCTAGGGATTGAATCCAGGGGCATTCTACTTCCAAGATACACCCCCAGCCCTATTTTATTTTTATTTTGAAACAGGGGCTCGCTAGGTTGATGAGAGTCTCACTACTTGCTGAGACTGTCCTCGAACCTGTGATCCTCCTGTCTCAGCCTCCCAAATACTGGGATTACAGGCGTGCACCACCACACCCAGCTAGAAATTCAGACTAAAAAGATAATCATGGCAGAAGTTGTGATGGCTTTCCATACTGTGCATTATCATCTGTCTTTCAGCTCAATTGTTTGAACTTGCTACTAACAGAAGCTTTCTGGTTATAAAATTACAAGCATATTTTCAAATTCTAGGATAAAATCTACTGCCAAAATAAAGCGATAATAGGCTGGGCATGGCGGTGCACACCTGTAATCCCAGTACTTGGGAGGCTGAGACAGGAGAATCGCAGGTTCAAAGTTAGCCTCCACAACTTAGAGGCTCTCAGCAACTTAGCAAGACCCTGTTTCCAAATAAAAAATAAAATAGGTCTGTTGCAGGAAAACTAGGTCCCTGAAGTCAGGAGACAGAGACCAGAGTTGGAAGCAGGTTTCTTTATTCACTAGTGAAGGCTCAGCAAACAATGCTTCAGGTCTGAGCACCGATCACTGAACATACCAGCTCTTTTATGCATTTGGTCACCTATTGTTGGGAGGGGGCAGGTAGGCATGAGACGTGCATTTCCTAGCGTAAGCATGATGACAGAAGCAGACCAAGCAATTAATCATTATATTAATCATTATGTTGTTTTTCTTTTCATCACTGCTTTGTGTCTATTTGAGAGAGCCTGTGTAGGTCATACCCTGAGCTGTCTAGGGTGACTTTGCCTTGTTTATGTCTGAGTGAGCCTGTGCCATCCTATCTTTTTTTTTTTTTGCGGTACC
>PVJS01057354.1:0-12077 GCA_004027185.1 Glis glis | reverse complement strand
ATTACAGGTGTGCGCCACCATGCCTGGCTTAATGTGTGCCCTTACTCAACCTGCTTGAAATGTTTTGGCAGAAGCACACAAGGAGACATCTATTATTTAAGAGAATATGAACAGGAGAACTGTATGTATGACAGAGAGGAAAAGGATGTTTGGGAAATGACAGGGAGAAACATCTGAGGACTGTGGAGAGTCTCTCTCCTTCCCATCACACTTAACCGTTTTTAACCTTATTAAACACAAGCGTACATCCTCTCCAAGATGAAGTGATGCTTGAGGGAAGAATTTATGTTGAGATCAGATTTTTATCTCCCACATCACCTAGATTAGTATCTGGTACATAAAAATAGTTATTTCCTGAGCACCTACCATATGGCAGGTGATTTGTTAAGGCTCTGCATATTTTATCTCATTTAATCTTGCAGCAGTTCTCTAAGGTAGAGCTTAGGATGTTATTTTCCAGATAAGGCAGCCAGGATTTAGACAAGTTGAGTAACTTCCCCACAGTCACACTGATAAATAAGTGGCAGAGCAATATCGAAACCCTGGTCTATAGCCCCAAAGCTCAAGCTCTTTCCAGTGTGTTCACAGCCAGCCTGTATCTTTTCTAAGAGCAATAAATACAGGCTGAATGAATGAGTAGATGCATTAGTAGAAAAGTCTATGGTCACTATAAATTTGTTTTAATAGTGTCATCATTTCTATAAAAGGGCTTTAGCTAGCATGTAATTTCCTTGATGTAGTCTAACCTGAGCTGGAATCTTTTTAGTAATTGAATATATTTGTGTAACTGAAGACATTTGCGACTTTGACAAATTTAAATAGCAAATATGGTGATACCAGTTAATCCATCCTGTTAGTCACAACCAATTATTCATAATGCTGCTTTTACCACTCTTATAATACTTTGTTAGTACCTGTATACCACCACATAGAAATAAAAGTCACTCTGTAGTAAAGAAAAATTAGTCCTAAAGTGGAAAAAATTACATTTTCTATTTCTGAGTTGTTTGAGAGTGTGTAGACCTTTGGAGCTGAATTGAACAAAATGCAAATTCCTAATATAAATCCCTCTGGAGTAGAAAAAGTATGTGCATACATGCAGACATACTTCTTATAAAATTGGCATTATATTACATATGCAGATTTATGGCTTTTTATCCCTCTGCTTATATGATGAATAATTTTGATGTCCTTTAAAAAGTCATTTCAAAAATATGAGAGAGGGAAAATAAGATTTTATGTAGATACATTATCCAGAAATGATATCAAGTAAACTACCTGGCATATGCTTCCAGACTCCTTCTCATTATCTACTAAATAGAATTGAGTTCATGCTTAACATTTTTATAGCCACAAAAACTGGATGAAATTGTCTATATACTATCTGTACTTGCTCTTTCAGATTGTGTTGTGAATATCTTTCTGTGCCTTCAAATCTACTTACATAGCAATGTTCTTAACGCCTACCTGTCTGTCTAATACTAATGAACTTACATGGGTTTTTTTTGTGTGTTTTACTTTTAAAATTCTATGATAATGACAATTTTGTGGATACCTATTATTCTCAGTTTTGTAGGACAAATTCTTGAAAGTGGGATTTCTGAGTTATAGACTGAGCAGTATACCAACACCACCAGTGTGTGGAGAGGGTCTCTGCAGCTATTAGAAAAAAGGTAGAAGGTGCTGTCTGACCTGATTTGGAAAGATGTTTAATACACAATGTAAAATTAAAAAGTAAAAGCATTGGTAAAATAACATATGTAATATCAATGCAAAAGTTAGTCTTTGGGAGGCACCATTATGTAGGTCCCTTGGTGATAAAAGCCACTGATAGTTATTTGCTTCTTTTGTCCCTCTATAGAGAACTTACGTTATATGAAAGTGCTGTTGGGTTAATTTATGCATATATTTGCATATAGAAGCGAATATGGACATAGATAAAAATTGGGATCATTGTGTTGGGCACAAGGAGACAAAACTAAAGTAAGCACATTTTCTGATTTAAAAGAACACAGCAAATTAAAAGGAGAATCAGAATGAACAAGTAAATTATACCACCTACCACTACCAAAGTAGATGTGTATACTGGAAGGCAGAATACTGGCAATATAAGGGATTGCAAGGGAAAAGGACTGGCCAGTTATCAGATTAGACAAAGGAGTGCAGTTGAATTTGAATTTAACAATGGTAAAAAGAGTAGGTTTTGGTGCAAATATGCCCCATGTGATACTAATAGATTTATACTAAAAAACTATCCCTCATTTATATGAAGTTGAAATTTAGTTGGACATCCTATTTTTTAATACTTTTATTGCTGCATTGCTGTTATACATCTTAGAGAGGTTCAAAGTCATACAAACAAACATGCACACAGGTTTGGAATTGGCTAAATCTTTCAACCTAGACACAGCCCAGAATGATTTTGTCATCATAAGAGGCAATTATCCCTTATGGATATATAACCTGATGACTTAGTGCCAGATTACCTGTTTAAATACTTGGGTAAACCAGGCGTGGTAGCTCATGCCTGTAATCCCAGTACTTGGGATGCCGAGACAGGAGGATTGCAGGTTCGAGGACAGCCTCAGCAACTTGGTGAGACTCCCAGTAACTTAGTGAGTCCATGTTTCAAAACAAAAAATAAAAAGGGTTGGGGGTGTGGCTCATAAATAAAATGCCCCTGGGTTCAAGCCCCAATACCACACATACACATACATTAAATACCTCTGGTAAACATGACATTTGCTGTGCTACATACTATTCATGTCTCATTTCATCTAATACACAGAAGGTCCTGAGAGGTAGGCATGATTCCTGCTCATGAGGAGGAAACTAAGACATAGAGATAAGGATCACATGGCTTATAAGCGATAGTCATGGAACTTGCATCTAGATAGTCAGACTTATAGTTTGCTTTCTTTGCTAGCTATTCTCTACTGCCTTTTAAAGAGGAGGTATAGTTGCTAACGGGATCAAGAATGGGTTAGAGAGAACAAAAAAGCAGCACACAGAAAACGTATTATCTTGATGGGAAAGCTCTCAAGATCCATCTCATTAAGTCTCACCTTTGCTGATCTCTAACTGCAGCTTTTTCTGGGTTCCTGTTCATATATGTCTTATTGTGTAAAGTTTCTTGGATAAGTCTTTGTTCTTTCAATCAGATTTTCTTACAAAAAAATGTTCACTCAGTGAACAGAGGAACATTTTGTCACATTCACTACTATATGCCTAGTATCTACCTTTTCGGGGGTCGGCACTCAGTAGGTCTTTCGTGAATATTTGTGGGATGAATGAATGTATAAGTGAACAATCAAAATGACTAAATTCCTTTAATTGCATCTAGTAGAAGGAACACTAACCCCCATGAGTTTCCATCTAGCTAGAATTGTACCCGTGACCTGCCTAACATTTAGCGTTGCCTCCTACTCAAAACATTAATAAACCTCTAGGTAGGCATGTTTCGGATTTCTCTTTAACTTTTTACTTGCTATTACACTTCCTAAAAGTCCTCTCTCACCCACCTCAACCCTGCACTGGAATTCCTGTTGCCCACCGTGTTTACTTTCATATGCCCTTAGTTTAGTCTCTCCACATGGGAAGAGAATTAGGGGCCCTCACCTCCCATTGTCCCCACTGCCCCATATAAAATGTTGTACTTCAGCCAGGCATGGTGGCGCACGCTTGTAATCCCAGTACTTTGGGAGGCGGAGACCGGAGGATCTGGGTTTGTGGCCAGCCTCAGCTCTCTCTGTCTCTCTCTCTCTCTGTCTCTCTCTCTCTCTCTCTCTGTCTCTCTCTCTCTCTCTCTACTTAGTGAGGCCCTCTACAACTTCGTGAGACCCAGTTTCAAAATAAAGTATAAAAAATAGGGCCGGGGGTGTAGCGCGGAGGTAGAATGTCCCTGGGTTCAATCCCCTGTACCGCAAAAAAAAAAAAAAAAAATGTACTTCATTCACTACTATGAAATAAAGCACTTTCCTCTATCATTAAAAATTTTTGTGAATATTTTAATGACTAAACAATAAAACATGCTGTGGATATAGATAGATGAATAGATAGATAGATAGATAGACAGACAGACAGACACATACTTTATGTTCCATACCCTTGTTCCATGGTTGGACATTTGATTATTTCTTCTTGTTTTGTAGAAACCTTTGTGCACATTTTTTATTTTTTTCCAAGTATGTTACACTAGAGATAGAATTACTGAAACAAAAGGGAAAATTACTTCTAAAACTCCTGAAATATATTGCCAAATTGCTTTATTGAAATGTTGTAAGTGGGTTTTATACCCCATAACACCAGTGAATGAGTATCTGTGTCACCATGCCACAACTAAATTGTCATTTGTCAATTTTAAGATCCTTTATTACTTTTAAATAGGCAAAGAGGGTATATCATTTAATTTGCATCACTTTTATACCTAGTGAAGTTAAACATTTATATGTATATATTTATTTACTATTTGTATTTTCTCTTTTGTGCTTGTATGTTAATAGCCTTTTTCTATTTTTATTGAAATGTTATTGTTTTTCTTATTGAGTTGTAGAAGCATCTTAAATATATTGATAAATATTTTTGAGCAGATGTTTTCCCTAGCTTATTGCTTAATTATGAGCTGTTATTGTTTTGTTATGTGTTTTTACTTCAGTGACTTTAAGATTTTATGTAGTCAAAACTCTTGTCTTTTATGTGATTTCTTTCATTTATGCTTAAAATTTTCTTTTCGATCAAGATGCTAGGTAACCATTAAACTGCTTCTTTGTAGATTTATATTCTATCCTAAGAGTTCAATTAAAAAGAGAAAAGAACTTTAAGAGGAGTTTTACAAAAGTATAGAGTTTAAATACTAGTCGAGAACCTACTGAACCTTCCCCAGTTAGTGAGAATCCAGATCTCAAAGCCCTTGGTGTGGCCATAATACTGTGTGTCTCTCATGATATTTGTTTGAATATCTTTCAGAAATCCCCCAAACTAACGACACACTCACCCAGTACTAGGGTGCAGGGATTCCTCTCCTCTTCACTACCCTCACCATTGTCAAGGTCATTGATTTTCAACTTCTTGTTCCAACAAAACACTCCATGACCCACTTATAACCCACTGCCTTGAGAGAGCCCAGTTTTTTGAAACCCAGACATTCTTCACAAAGAAATAAAGCATCTCAATAATTGAAAACTTTTGAAATGACTTTAAATGGCACAGCTCTAAGTCTATTCTTCTTCTCCTCGATAAACAAACACAGAAAGATATAGCTGAGAATGATGTTTACATAGAGAAAGTGGGGAAGCAATCCCATTTTCTATTTTTAAAAAGTAAATATTTGTAGATGATTGTACAGAGACTATTATTAATAACAAATTACTTTGGGCCCAATAATTTTCAATGACACCACAGCTATGAACCTTGCCAGAAGCAAATCATTTTAAAGGTAAAGACACAAATCATGGTTTAGGGTTGGGACTGATGTATTGTTAGGGGTAGTCAAAATAATTGAGAATCTTAGAGAGTGGGCACCAACCTCCAGAGCGATGACAGAACATCAATTACCTTTTCAGGGTCAGGAGCAAAAGAGAGTCTTTAGAAGGCACCACTATGCAGGTCTCTTTGAGGCAAAAGCCACTGGTAGTTTCTTGTTTTGCTCATCCCTCTGTAGAGAATTTATATTATATGAAAGTGCTATTGGGTAAACTGCCCAATTTTGAGTGAGTGAAGAGTGTATCTCCTGTGTATTCAAAAGGAATCAACATTCTGAGGGGTTCTGTATCCCTGGGAGCTTAAGTGTCTGAGAGTGATAACCAAGATGATAGTGTCTACCATTTGGTGAGTTCCCGGTGTGTGCTGTACACTGAACTAGGTGCTTGATGCACACTCTTCTGAGTTCTGACAGTTACCCTCAGTTGATATTAGTATTCCTGCATTCCAGATGAGAGCACTGAGGCTTAGGGAAGTTAAGAAATCCCAAAGCCGGGCATGGTGGCACATGCTTGTAATCCCAGTACTTGAGAAGCTGAGACAGGAGAATCCAGGTTCATGGCCAGCCTCAACTACTTAGTGAGGCCCTCTGCAATTTAGTGAAACCCATACCGAAATAAAGAATAACAAAATAGGGCTGGAGGTGTAGCTGAGAGGTAGAAGCCCCTGGGTTCAATCCCCAGTACTGAAAAAAAAAAGAAAGATAAATAAATCCCAGAAGGTCAGGCAAGGTAGAATTTGGAAGATCCAGAACCCAGATGTAGAGCTATTTCTTTGTAATCACCATGCTGCTTCATAATAACTCACCTCTCTGTATCATTTTACAGCTTATAACTTTGCTAGTGTAATTGCACCTTTCTAATATTATTATAGCTCTATAAAATATAGGAAGTTAAGTATTAGAAAAGTTAAATTAATGTGGTACAAACAATCGTCAATTCCAAAGGCCCTAGTAGAAGTTGTGGGGACCCTAAATGATGGTGCTTAGGGTTAGAGGAATGAATGTGTTCTTACAAATCATCTAGACCCATCCCTCCCCAAGGTCTCTTGGTAACACACTTGAAGCCACTTACAGCCTCTTTACCAAGTGACTAATACTTTCTGTTTAAGTTTCAGTATAAGAAGCTGGGCCTGGTGGCACATGCCTGTAATCTCAGTACTTGGGAGGCTGAGACAGGAGAATTTCAGGTTCAAGGTTAGTCTCAGCAGTGTAAGAGATTCTCAGTAACCTATTGAGATCCTGTTTCAAAACAAAAAAATTAAAAAAGGACTGGGGGTGTACTTCAGAGGTAGAATGCCCCTGGGTTCAATTCCCAGAACCACACACACATGCACACACATATACACATGCACGCACATACACACACACAGGTTCAGTATGAGAGAAGTCGGCCTCCTTGTTAATCATTAAAAGGCCATTTCACATGTTAAGCACATAGTTAAGAACTTGAGCCTATATTGTCTTTTACCCCCTAATTACTCTTAGGGCTTCCTCAAACTCCCTGTCCAACCTACTAGCCCAGGCCTAAGAACTACTAGCATAGGAACTCATATGCTTACTCTACAAATCTTTGGTCCAATAAATAGTATATTATTTGTAAATAGGAGCATGGGACAACCTTTGAAGGTAAAAAAAATTTTTTTTAAATTTGCCATCAAGTGATTTCAGGCAGTGTACTAGATGCTTTGGCATCCAGCTCTTGGTACCCCAGCTGCCATCACTGATGCAGTTTTGTTCTAAGTCCTTCTGACGCAGGGAATGGGATTGGAAATTCCCTTCCTATCAGGCAGCTGAGGAAGGAAGCAGCAGGACAAGCACTGGAGAATCTGAGTGCTTTACGGACTCATCCATATTCTATTTGACAGAGAGATTTATGCTCAAAGGCATACATGTGTATAACCTAAATCTTTCCTCCTGTAATTTCAGACTCTTTCAGTTCTGGCTCAGGAAGAGAATGCAAAGTGCGGATCACTTTCTGTCATGGCTCTTCTCATTCTCTCTGACAGTGAATTCATACTTTCTTGCATTCTGGAAAGCAATGGGGAAACAAAGATAAATGAGAGTTGGTTCTGGCCTTCTGGGCATTAATACTCTAGAGAAAGAAAGAGCCCCGTGAACCAAATATGACAGTACAATAAGACCCTGTTTCAAAAAAAATTTTTTAGAAAGGGCTGAGGATGTAGCTTGGAGGTAGAATGTCCCTGGTTTCAATCCCCAGTAACACTAAAAAATTAATTCAAAAGAAGTAATGAACAAAATAGCAAACATTTTAAAGACAGGATGGTATTGGTGATTGGTGTCAGGTACTGTGGGATTACATATGGATCAAAGTTTTGTCAGTAGTCTAGTTTCAGAGATCTGAAAAGATTGTATAATAAACAAAGGAAGTGTCTCTTTGAATTTCACTCTTAATTGCAACCAAGAGATTTGACCTAAGGAGTAGATAGTTAATTTTCATTATACAACTAATGTCATATGGGAACCATTAGGGAAGCTCAACAGCATGTGCCCTAATAGGCTCTCTTAAAGAATGACCCCAGACTTATTCTAGATTCAAGGAACCTCTCAACATGTTAGCCACAGATTTTGGCAGTTTCATTCCAGTGCTCTGAAAAAAAAGTGGACACACTTGCAGTGACCACCTATGTGTTTGCATCTTTTTCTTATGCTACCAGTTGATAATTTCTTTTTCTGCCCTTTAAGTTACATTGCTCATACTTCAGAGGAGAATCTAATTGGCCTAGTCCTGTTTTCTTTTCTTTTGAGCTCTACCATACAGATCACTGTTGTAGGGGAGGGGCCCAGTCCTGGTCTAGTGGTCTAAGCTGCTTTGGCCAGAAGGGGGCTGAGTTGTGTTGGAAACCTGTGGGGCATCAAGAAAGGGGCAGTTGCAGGTAATGTAGGTTTTCTAAGAGCAGGGTTATAGATAAAGCTTCATCTCTTGCCAATAAACCAGCAAGGTGGATTAGCAATTAAAAAGGCAAAGAAAGCAGAACAAATAGCAAGTGCTAATGGAGTTCAGAGAAAAGAGGAACACCAAGGGCCAGAGTGTGTTAACCATATGCTATAAGAGCCTGCAATTATAAACCCATAGATATGCAAATACATGCCGATGGCTCAGCAGATGAGACTACAAAGTCATTTAGGTTTGGCCCCTGATAAGTGGACAGCTAGATAAATGATTTGTTTATAAATCACTTAGAAAGTGCACTTGTATCTCCAATGACTTCTCCCACTTCTGGAGATATCCACAGAATGAAGAGAGCCAGTAGGCTCCTTGGATTGGATTTCTATATTCATTACCTTCTGACTCTAGATGCTTATCATGGGATAATCAGGCTCTTTCCACTGTGGCTGGCTGACTCACACTGCTGAAAGTCATTCCCCACCCTTTGTATTCACTGATGTGATGGGAAGTGATGGTGGCATCTGTTTCTGCCACCCAGATCCCAGTAACAGAAATTGACATTTCTTGTCTGTCTGAAGAGATGTCACAAAATATTACTTCAGGGAAGGACTAAGATGCTGACAGCATTCGGCCTTCTGGAACTCAGGGCAGAGAAGTCTATGCCTGGTGTGACTCTTAACAAGGACTGTGTGCAAGCAACTCCATCCTATGTTCAGACTCTAGCTTGTGTAGTACTTACTGTATGCTGCACTATGTCCTACATAGTACATAATATGTGATAGCATCCTAGGACTCTACTGAAGCTTTTAGATAGAAATCTTCAAATAAGAGCCTTATGTTCATGCTGCTTGTAAGCAGATTCTCACAGATATTTTTAATTTCTTTGTTTGGTTTCAAGAGGACTCTGCCAAGTATGTCAAGTGCTTTGTTGTATTTTGGTATTTTTTTCATTGACCCATCTCCCAAGGTATCAAGTATTCTCCCAACCAAGAAAAGAAACTGGGTCTGTTAAGTCTATTCTTTACCCAATGACTATACAAAATAACAAAGAAATAAGTAGTGAAGGAATGGAAAACTAAATGGCAGGTGAAAATGAACCTGCAGTAACTGCAACTATCTCTGCATCTATAAGACTTGGAATGATGAGTAATTAACATAGGCAAATCCTCAATCCACTATGCAAAACTTCTAGAAGTGACTGGAAGCAAAGACATAAGAACATCTTTCTACACTCCAAGGTATTAAAGCCTGCCCCAAAATCAAGTCTACTAGATATGTGAATCATATAATATTACATCCATAAAATGGTTCCAAAAAGGTACAAGCAAAAGTCTCAAGAATTTGACCCTGGACTAAGTATAGGGCCTCATTTTTCTTGTCTTGAATTATTGTAATGTTCAAAGGATAATTCATTTTCTCTTAATTCAGCTTAATATAGTATAATTAGGGATTTTTAGAAGACACGCATTAGCCAGCTTTGATCTGAAAATTTTCTCTAAATATGCTGTTACTGAGGTAAAAGGGCTAGGAGAAAATTGATAACATCATCTTCTTGGTCTGTCGAGTTCACATCAGACTGAGAAAATTGCATCAGCCTCCTAGGTGGAAAGTACAATGCTACTGAAATGACATCATCGTAAAAATGCTTTATAACCTAAAAGCAGCTATCGATTCCTTTGTTCTAAGGTCCTGTGGTGGCAGAGTAGGTCAGCTACCATTTTATGTATAGCAATGTTTTTAAATAAAGTTTTAGGCTCCTAATTACATTATGAGAAAATGGCATTCTTTATGTTGTCTGCGTACCAAGAGGGTGTTAAATGTACTGCAAATGTAATTAAGTGTATTAACACTTGTTGTAGGCCCTATTTATAATTCTTTCTTTTCTGTTATTGTTTTGGTCTGGGTACAAGGGATTGAATTCAAGGGCATTCTACATCTGAGCTACATCCCCAGCACTATTTATTTATCTATTTATTTGTTCATTTATTTATTTATTTCAGGGTCTCACTAAGTTACTGAAGGCTAGCCTCAAACCTGTGATCCTCTTATCTCAGCCTCCCAAGTACTGGGATTGCAGACATGTGCCACTGTACCCAGCTATTATTTCTTTATATTAAATTTGTAGTCTTAAATCAGGGGTTTTAGAATATATGAGGAGCCGTGAAGGTCTCTCAGTGGTTAGTGCTTGCCTAGCATTATTATATATAAATTATGAATAAAAATTCAAAACTGTTATGTTTAGGTAGGCATTGTTTGTTACTTGGTCATATTTGAAAATTATTATTCTCTAAGGGATGACATTAATAAGCTCTCATTAGTCTGGCTCTTTTTTTTTTTTTTTGAAATGTGAAGTAAGGCCATTAGTAAAACCCTGATTAAAATGTGGCTTTCCAGTTACTCTTTTTTTTTTTTTTTCGGTACCGGGGATTGAACGCAGGGGCGTTCTACCTCCGTGCTACACCCCCGGCCCTATTTTTTATACTTTATTTTGAAACCGGGTCTCACGAAGTTGCGGAGGGCCTCACTAAGTAGAGAGAGAGAGAGAGAGAGAGAGAAAGACAGGGAGAGAGAGAGAGAGAGAGCTGAGGCTGGCCGTGAACCCGGATCCTCCGGTCTCTGCCTCCCAAAGTACTGGGATTACAAGCGTGCACCACCACGCCCGGCTTCCAGTTACTCTTGAAACCCCAATTTTATCCACATTTTTAGAAAAAATGTGTTTAAGATACCTCTCGAAGTAATTTACGTTAAATGTATGTTTATAATGATGAAGTAAACAAATGTGATTGATCTCTAGAAGCTAGAATTTATTTTACTCATTAATTGTTAGAATGGGACATAATGAGATATTTGAACATTTACATGGGTGGTAGTCTGTGTCCTTAAGACATTTTTGCTTATTTAAAATAAATAAATAAATTTGTAGTCTTGAGTTTTTTCCTATTTATACAATAACAACAACAATGACAAAAATGACCCAAGCTTAAACTATATAGTTTATTTTTACCACCATAGAAGAAATCCAAAGGTAGGTAGCCCAGAGGCCATATAGTGTCATTCCATATCATCAGAGATCCAGACCTGTCCTTTATGCTCCACTATCTGTAATGTTTGCCTTCATCCTTAAGGTTGCTTCTTGGCCCAAGATGACCACTGAAGTACAAGTCATCATGTCTGGGCTTTGGGTCAGCAGAGGGAGAAAGCAGGAAAGGAGAAAACTGCAGAGGTCCCAGCTAAATCAATTTCCCTATAAGCTGCTGTTCCACGAGTCCCACAGAACCCTTCTTCTCAGGTCACATTGGACTGGACATTTTAATCGGGCCACACCTACCCACAAGGGATGCTAAGGAATAAAGTGTTTATTACGTGAAACGTAACCAGTTGCAAGTTTGGTTCCTATTAGTGAGACAGAATGAATGGCACTGGTTGGTGCTTTAACTTTTGCATTTGGTGAATTGCTACTAGTTGCACAGCTGTTCTGATGTGTGCTGACCATGGTCTCTTTCTCTTCCTCTTGTGTCACCAGGCCTCCGGAACCTGTTTACAGCACTGTGAACAAACTGTGTGATAAGCCTGCTTCTCCCAGGCACTATTCCCCTGTTGAGTGTGACAAAAGCTTCCTTCTCTCAGCTCCCTACCCCCACTACCACCTAGGCCTGCTCCCTGACTCTGAGATGACCAGGTACTGCATGC
>PVJS01057353.1:0-12078 GCA_004027185.1 Glis glis | reverse complement strand
AGAGAGAGAGAGAGAGAGAGAAAGAGAAAGAGAGAGAGAGAGAGAGAAAGAGAAAGAGAAAGAGAGAGAGAGAGAGAGAGAGAGAGAGAGCTGAGGCTGGCCACGAACCCAGATCCTCCGGTCTCCGCCTCCCAAAGTACTGGGATTACAAGCGTGCGCCACCACGCCTGGCAGAGCCCTCACTCACTCTTAAGTACTACACTGGATTTGTACTCAAAAGTTCTTAGCAAGTAGGTGGGAAGGATGCCACTCCTTGTCAACATTCTCCTCTCTCCGTTGAGGCAGAAGTTGGGGCTGGAAAGTTGGAAACAGAGGCAATGGTGGAGCCCCCTTCCTCTCTACAGAGCCCAGCCCAGTCCTCCTGTCTCCATCCGCTCCCTTCCCACCTGGCCCCACAGCCTTTCCACCCAAACTTACGCTCATCCTCATCTTCTCCACCCCCAGTCCTATCACTGTGCTGCCACCTGATTTCGCCTCCAGCTGTTTGTCTCATCCTCATCCCTATCCCCATGAGGCAGAGCTTTGGCTTGAGCTTTGTCCCAGGACCTGAGACCAACATCTATAGCCCAGAGTAGAGAAGGTTTTCTTCCTTTTATACTATTAATATAAAAGTTTCGCCGGGCGTGGTGGCACACGCTTGTAATCCCAGTACTTGGGAGGCTGAGATCCGAGGATCTGGGTTCGCGGCCAGGCTCAGCTACTTAGTGAGGCCCTCCGCAACTTCGTGAGAACCAGTTTCAAAATAAAGTATAAAATATAGGGCCGGGGGTGTAGCTCGGAGGTAGAATGCCCCTGGGTTCAATCCCTGGTTCCGCAAAAAAAAGTTTCCACGACTTTCCTGAGCCATCCTCCCCCAGTCCTCTTTCTCTGGGACATGTTTTACCTTCCTGTTTACCTCTTCTCCCCATGCACTTAATGAAGCCGGTGGCTGTGTTTTCTCAACCCAAGTGTACATCCCCTGATGGCTGCCCGATCCTGCCTTCCAGCCCACTGCCCAAGAAGAGCCTGTCTTCAGAAAGGGGCTGGGAATGTGTCTTGTGTTCCTTTTGGGCCTTTTGAAAAACTTAGTATGACATGTGTTCACACAAATGGCCAGGTGAATGAGACGCCCATCATCTCCATCGTCTTGACTTTCATGGCTTGTTCAGCGGCTCTCTGGGAATCTGTACAGGGTTAGACAGAGCATCCAGGTCATGCGAATAGATGCTTGGACTGACATCGAGAGCCTGGCCGGGACATGGAGCCAGGACGGTGGCCTGGCAGGCTGAGTGCCACCTAAGGCTGTTCAAGATCATGGTGGCATGTCCTTCTATCCAGCTGGACGTGCACTTGGCATTACTCAGGGTTGGGGTAAGAGTTGGCTGGAAATACACGTTCAGTGATCACAGAGTCTTCAGAAGCCCTTCACTCCCCCGGCCCGGAAGGAAGGACACGGCCAAGGAGACAGTGTTATGAATAATTGTGGCAGCTGTGCTAACGCCATTCTCCAGGCTAGCAAGGACAGGTGAATTTGAATGGGACAGATAAATATTTTGAACAGTTTTTAGAAAAGAATAGAGAGATATTGATGGGTCAGATCTGGGAATAAAGCTAAGGGTGAGACTTAAGGGGCTGGAGTTCAGGATGAATAACTGATGCACAGTTGGTGAGGGGCAGGAGGGCTGAAGCCAGGAGAAATGATGCTGCTCATAAATAGGTAGGCTAAGAATCATTGCACACTGCAATTATATAATATAGTCTTATACATTTTCTCATCTGTATAATTATCTGGGACAACATTGCTATGTGAATTCCTAATACCCTCACAGACATTTGAATCAATGAAGAAACAGGATTCAGTATCGGGCGTGAGGAGCCAGAGGCATTTGGCCTCTGAGTGAATCCAATGAGGAGAGGAGCCTGGTGCAGGAATGTGGAGGTGGCCTGAAACTCCCCCCACTACAAATTCTACTGGCTGGAGAATTCCGTGACCCAGAATTCCACTCCTAGATATATACCCAATAGGAATGAGTGTCCACCAAAAGATATGTACAAGGATGTTCATAACAGCTTTATTAGTAATCACCCAAACCCAGAAACAACCCAATGCCCATCAACAGAAGAATGGATAAACAAGCTGTGGTATATGTCTACAATGGAATACTAGTCAGCATGGACAAACTACGGACAGACCTAAGCATGAGGGAGTCACAGAGGCGCAGCGAGCGAAAGACCAGTCTGAAGAGAGTGCATGCGTATGGCTCAAATGGGAGTGAGAGAAATCACATTCGAAGTTGCTTCTAGGAGTTAGATGGGGGAGGCTGGAAGGGGGTACAAGGGGAGTTTCTGGGGTGATGAAAATATTGAAATGTTTTCTATCTTGACCTGGGTGGTAGTGTAACATCTCCCTGGTTACTTTAAGATTTGTATACTACCATATGCAAATACACTTCAATTTAAAATCCATTACAGCTCAGCTTTTTAGGAAGGAGCCAGGTGAAGAAGGAAAAGGAAAGGTCTTAACAAATGTGGAGGTGACATCCAGGTGGGCTCCTCTGTAAGGTGACCTGCCTGGGACTGAGGGGTTTCCTGAGACAGGAGATTTTCAGTGCTAGAACTAGGAGAGTTCTGGGCAAACGGTGACAGCTGGTCACCTATCTCCTCTGGAAGTGGGGTTGGGGGGTAGCTTGGGATGTCTGGCAGAGAGGCGGGGCTCCCCTGGAGCCCAGCGACTGGGTCAGGGCAGCAGGCATTATTGGCTGACTTCACAAACATCGGGATGGGGAGGCATCTTTGTTCCCTGGTGTCCCCCACACCGACCCTACAGGAGCAGGAAGGGTGGGGGTGGGGCAGCTCTCCTTCAGAGCTGGAAGGAAAAAGCCCAGAGACTGAGCTGGGGCAGTCGGGCACCATAGCTTTTGAGCTGGGACCTGATTCTCACTCAGGGGTATCCCCACCTTCTCCCTTAGATGCCTTGGCCAGGAAAATACCAAAGCAATACATCATTCTTATGGAAGCAAAACAGAGAAATGGGACCTAGTGAAGTTGGCTGATACTGTATCATTTCACCTCCAGTTGTCACAAGCCACTATCTGTCAGGGCTTGAGCTGGGGAGGGGGAGGCTTCTCTGTCTTCTCAGAGTGTGGGACGGATGGGGTCACGAGGGAGGGGCTCTTTTAGCTCTCCAGCTGAGGCCCGAGGTGGATTCTGACAGAGAAATTGCCAATATGGCAGGGCAACTCAGGTCCACAGAGGGAGGGTGGGAGGCTGGAGGCGGGAGCCGGGAGGGTGGGCTTAGAAGTTCTCGTAGTGGTGCATGAAGTGGGCTCGGTCCTGCCTGTTGACCCGCTGACAGGCCTTCTCTACGTTCTTGGTCATGCCAGGAGGGCCACAGCTGAACACTCCGATCTTGCGCACCTGCCAGGTGATTGGAGAGAGGAGGAGACCCCTGGAGCCCTGGGACGCTCACTCCAGGGAAGAAGCTGCTCCCGCTCGGCCAGAATGACCAGTCCCAGCCCAGGCCTGAGAAGGAGGCTTGAGCTGTGGGAGGCGGAAGTCCTCCTCGACACCTGACCCCACCGTGGGGCTGGGGCGGGGTTCTCCACTCAGGACAGAGCCGCAGAGTGCTTGAGGGCCAAGGTATCCTGGCAGGGGAAGACCAGAGTCCCGGGGTGGGAGGGGGTGGACCGACCTGCGGGTGGACCTCCTGCAGGGAGTTGAAGAAGGGCTCGAAGGGGGGACGGCCAAAGTGGGTGACCGAGCGCAGGCCCGTGAACAGACTCCGGTTCAGCACCTTCTGGAAGTGCCGCTCACAGATGTACTGCGGAGGGGGGAGGAAGGTCACAGCCAGCCCTACCGGGGTCAAGTCCTAGCCCAAACGGTGGCCGCCTGCCCTGCCTGGCCGGCCCTGACCTACCAGCATGGTGGTCCTGAGGTCGAACTTCTCGGCCAGCTGGGTGATGTAGATGTGCACGGACACCAGGTCCTGGCAGTCATTCTCCTCCACCTCCCGGATGATGTCAGCCAGCCACTCGAACTGCCGCTGGGTCCGTGTCACCCAGATGAAGTAGATCTGGGGACGCAAGCCGGAGCTCAGGGCCAGCTCAGCTCAGGATCCCTACAATCCAGGGGCCTTGCCCTGCGTCTGGGAAGCCCAGGCCACCCGCAGATCTGTCCCCGGATTCCAAGGCACAGATCCTGGCAGAGGCCCTTCCAGCTACACCCCTACCCTCTCTGGGTTTGGCATCTAGAAAACCATGAATGGCCCCTGTAGACCCAGCCCCTGGGAGCCAGGAGCTTCCTCCCATGCTCCTTCGCTGAGATGCTGGGACACAATCAGGTCACTTGTTCCCCATTTGAAGAATGGGGGGAGGGATGCTCACCTTCTTACAGAGCATTTGGCTGCCCAAGGATGACTTGAAGACCAGGTCTTTGAGGATGGAGGCAAAGGGGGTGACCCCAATGCCCCCTCCCACCAGCACCGACACCTCAAACTGATGCCACTCCTGGTGGCCCTCTCCAAATGGTCCATCAAGGTACAGCTGCCAAGAGAAGGGGCGAGGAGATGAATCTAGCTGTTACCCAGCTCTGAGGCCAGAAATGAAGGGGGTGGGGCAGGCAGAGCATCCTAGCCTCTTCTGAGACACCCCATCCCCCCCAACCTGGCCGTGAGGTGGCTGGAGCATCTTGTCTCAAGGCAGGGGAGGCAGGAACCCTCTGCCAATGCCAGAGAACCCCAAAATGGGGTTCCCAGCAATGGGCACCTTTGGGTATCTGGCACAACTGTCGCCCGTCGAGGGTGAGTAGATCTCTCTGAGGCGAATGGTCCAGGGCCCCACAGCCCGGATGTGTAGGCTGAGCGTATCCTCATGAGGTGCAGAGGTCAGCGTGAAGGGGTGGTACTCATTGGTCCCCAGAGCCAGGCAGGCGATCCGCACCCACTGCCCTGACTTGTACTCGAAGCCCTTGGGCCGCTGGAATCGCAGGTGGGTCACTCCTGGAGGTCATGGGCAGGGAGGGACAGAGATCAGAAGGCCTGCTCCTGGTTCCTGACGACTAACAGTACCGTCCTCTCCGTGCTCCTGAGACACAAGGAGTGTCACGTGGTCACTGATCTGGGCAAAGAGGTTCCTGGGGGGTGGGCATTGGTGGGTCCCCTCCTCTGTTTCCTGGATAACACAGGAGTTGTGCTTCTCTGCTCCCCTATTCCAGTTCCTCTCCTTTCTCTCCTCCCTCTTCCCACAAAAGACCTAGGCGTCATACCACTGCCCGGAACCCCAGCCTGCAGGACGGAGGGACCTCAGGCTAACCAGAGACTATCTCAATGTTTGCCATACCTCCTCCGAGGGTGACCCCGTGATGGCTCATATCTGCAACACCTCCTGCACTATCCTTTACCTAATGTCTCTTTAAATTGACTTACTTTTTCAATAGAATTTATCTTGATGGGAAGCTTTATCACTAAGGTAAGGAAAGCCAGCATCATGTGCTCTGAGTAGAAAGCAACATGTTTTGTTACCAGATCTTAGCTGGATACTGTTTGTTACCTGACTGCAGCTGAGCCTCAGGCCTGTGCCATCTTTTTTGAAAAAGCCGGAAAGGCATACTAACACGGCCCTGAGACTTGGTCCTTAAGTAATCTTCATTAAAATAAAATTGAAATGAGATTAATTTTCTTTCAATGTGAGTCCTGAAGGTTAGACAGTCTTATAAGACTTATAAAATCATCCATCGCACTCCACAGTGACATGAATCTCCACTTTGGACAACAACAGACTGGCATGTAGGGACATTTGCCTGTCTCAGAAGAGGTTGCTGGGAGAGGACACAGGGCTCCCTGGCCTGCACTTCTGCACCCAGGCCACACGCGTAGGGGTTTCTCGTTCTCAAACCCTCTGCATCACTTTCGGCCATTTCTCTCTCTCTTTTTTTTTTTTTTTTTTGGCGGTACCAGGGATTGAACCCAGGGGTACTCTACCTCCAAGTCACTCCCCCAGCCCTATTTTTTATTCTTTATTTGGAAACAGGGTCTCACAAAGTTGCAGAGGGCCTCACTAAGTAGCTGAGGCTGGCCACGAACCCGGATCCTCCTGTCTCAGCCTCCCAAGTACTGGGATTACAAGCGTGCGCCACCACGCCCGGCTACTTTCGGCCATCTCTTTCCATAGTCACTTCTCACTCTCTGCAAGTCTCTCCTCACGGGGGTCAGCACAGCCCTTCCTGGGCTACCTTCCCATCAGGAAAGCTTCAGGAGTCCCTGAGGGGGTATCAGAGGCAGTGGTGGGGGGCCAGGAGACCTGGTGAGCTTCCCCCAGGTCTGAGGAGTCCAACTCTGGTGCTTCCCACCTGGGTCAGGCCAGGCCGGTACCTGAGGGGAGCAGCTCCGCCTTCACCACGCTGATCTCCACCTTCTTCCTGCTCAGGCTCACCAGCTTATCCCCCCCGTAGATTATTGCTGGGACAAGGAAGTAGATGTGGAAACTGGGCAGCTGGATCAGCGCGTAGCTGCCGTGGATGATGAGCTGGAGATACAGCCAGTTAGTATAGCTCAGGCCCAGCCGGGCACCCAGCCTGCCCGCCCCTGCCCAGGCACTTCCTGCCCAGGAACTAGGCCTGGCTGGGGTCGAGTCTGGGTCTCAGATCTCAGGGTCTCAGGCTGTTATCTTGGGTCTCATTCTCTCTGCTCTCTCCTTTACCACCACCCCTGTCCTGAGTACCATCCTCCATGGCCTGGCCCTGCGCAGAGAAGTCCCTCACCAGGGCATAGAGCAGGACGTAGAGGTGGTGCGTCAGCCAGAAGGCCTGGAAGCTGCGGCGGCGGAAGTGGTGGGAGGCGAAGACGTACATGATGGCCAGGACCAGGAGCAGGAGAACCCCTGTCATACCTGGGGGCAGGAGGACAGGGTCAGTGAGTAGTCTCAGGACATCAGCCTGGGCTGAATTACAACAGTGCATTTCCCCATTTTTCCTTCCTCTCTCACCCCTCCAGGGCCCCTAGAGCAGCCTGTCTGAAGGGACTGGAGCTAGAGCTTGTCTGGCAGGCTAGAAAGGGACCCCGTGCTCACTACAGACCACTGTGTATTCAGGGAGACAGAGGCAGAAGCAGACGTCCTCAGACAGAACCCCAGACGCCACATACAGTCCCAGCCCCTACCTGGAATCGTCTCAAAGAACCACCAGTAGTACTTCTGGGGAAGCTTAGACCTGTGGACAAAGACACTGTGAGCTTCTGGCTGGGCCAGGAGGGGCTGCACTGCTGTCATACACAGTCCCACTCCACTGGCCCTGAATGCCGAGGTCACTAAGCCTCTACCCAATGGCCAAGGGCTCCTTCCAAGGAACATGGCGCCCACGGTTCTCCCCTCTGCACTGTCAGCAAATTTTCCTCCTGCATTATCTTAAGTTTTCTTCCCGCAGTCGACCCTTGCCGCCTTGAGTACTTGGCTCATTCTTTTGCAAGGTCCATGAAGGCGGGGATTTGTATTTTGTTCACTGCTCTGTCCCTACACTTACAGCGGTACCAGGCACAGAGTCAATACTCAATATCGATACTGCATGTCTCTTGACATCCCTACTCTCCGGCACCTGTATGGACAGACAGGACACGGTCCATAAGTTTTTACTCAGTGAGTGAATGGTAAGCTGAGACGGAAAGCCGCGTGTTAGATACACACAGGGAAGACTCCAACTTCATCGCCTCAGCATCTTTCCCAGCCAGTCACAGCCAGCTTCCTTAGGGTAAGAAGGTCACCTTTCAGCTTCCCCAAGGGGGTAGCTTTGCACCTTCACTCGGTGAGGAGCTGAGGTCTATGGCCATGTTTCTTTTCCATTATACCCTTAGGCCCACCCAAGAGACCCAGGGGCACCTTCCCCAGAACTGACCCGTCATTCACAAAGACGTTGGGGAACACACAGGCCATCAGGCTGAGGGGGCTGACTGCGAAGATATAGATATTGACCGCATGGCCAGCACTGTGCAGGACTGAAAGACAGACCGTATCAGAGATGCCGATCAGGGACGCACCACCTCCAGCCCCGAGGGAAAGAGATGGAGGTAGAAGGAGCTCCAGCCTTCTCACTGCCCCCCATGGCTAGACCTGGGGGCTGCGGCAAAGGGGAGAATGCCAGGAGCCACGTACTGGCTAGGACAACGGCAGCCATAGCGATCCAGCGATGGAAGTCCACGGCCGCGTCGAAGGGCACGTAGCGGTTGAGGAAGGTCTCCCGCAGGAAGGTGGTGAGGTTGCGGCACATGGTGAGCAGGATGTAGGAGAACATGAAGGAGATGCTGGCCGCCGTGCCCCGCGACAGGATGATGCCCACATAGGTGGTCTCTTCGATGTCCGTGGGTGGCGAGGCGTAGGCGTAGTCTGGGTCCAGAGATGGGACAGATCAGCACAGTACAAGAGGCAGGGTCCTGAGCCCAGGCTCCGCCATCCAGGCACTGAGGACCGAGCAGAGCGAGCAGAGGGCTCTCCGTTGCTCCCCGAGGGCCAGGGCCTGCTCCTGCTCTTACAGTAGGCGCGCTCCGCAAACAGGCCCACGCAGATGGCCGAGAAGATCGCGACACACATGATGTGGCGCCGGTAGTTCTCCACGAAGCGCTTGAACTGCTGCAGCTTCTGGGCCAGGAAGCCTCGCCGCATCTTCTCCTGCAGCGCCTCTGTGTACAGCCGGGGAGGGGGCCCCACTGCCCTGTAGCAATGGAGGCAGGTGCTGCTGAGGGATGGGCACCCTGCCCTTCCCTCAGTGCCACCCATGAAAGGAGACCTGGTGACCTTGCAGGGGTCAGGATGGGCGGGGAAGAAAGGCAGCCTCCCATCCCCCAACCCTTTACCTCCATCTTTACTTATTCCATCCACCCCCTCCTCTGTCTCCCTGGGACTCCTCCTCCTCCTCCTCTTTGTTCTGTCCTTCCCCGTGCTCCCTGCCCAGGCCCATGGCTGTGCTCAAGGCAGCAAGGGCCAGGAGACCCCTTACTATGGTCTTGGTGTTGTTTCTGAGCCAGGCCCCTCACCTGAAGAATGGTGTGCAGAGATTGAGATCAGATGAAAATTCATTCTACCCCCCATCCCATCCCATCCGGTGGGGTCAGGGACAAATGTAATGAGGCAGGATGGTTCCTTTAAGTCAAGGAGGTACAGGCAGAGCCCAGAGACCCAAGACTTCTCTTCCTGGTTCTTTGGCCTCAGAGATCTGGGAAACACTCACTTTTTGCCAAATCTCTTCTTTAGCCCAGGGCTTTCCAGCTCTGGGGTTCCTGAAGTGGGGGAACCAAGTTTCTGGGGGCAGGAGCTGAGAAAAAGAAAATGGAGCCTGTTTCCCCCTCCCCTTTGCAGGTCAAAGCTTGGGGGGAGGCAGAGGGTGGGGCCCGGGACAGGAGGGGGGGAATGCATGCTATGGTCCGCTTGTCTGTTCTTTTTTTTTTTTTTTTGCAGTACTGGGGATAGAACCCAGGGGCATTCTACCTCCGAGCTACACCCCCAGCCCTATTTTTTTTATTCTTTATTTTGAAACCGGGTCTCACTAAGTTGCAGAGGGCCTCCCTAAGTAGCTGAGGCTGGCTGTGAACCGGGGTCCTCCAGTCTCAGCCTCCCAAGTACTAGGATTACAAGCGTGCGCCACCACGCCTGGCTCGCTTGTCTGTTCTGGAGGATGACTGGCCCTGCATGGCAGGGTAAGAGACAAGCTCCTGAGCAGTATGGTGTGGGAGGCAACTGGAATTTGGACTGGGACTCACCGTGCCACAAGAGCTACTTTCAGAGGGCAAATATCTGACTCCCGTGGGCCGATCTGCCAGCCCTACTTCCCTTACTTCTCTGCAGGGACTTAGCCAAAGAGATCTCCCACCACCTGCTCACCTTCTCCCAGGAGTCCGAGTGATGAATGAGACCCGACTGCTGATGTTTTGTTTAAAGATGTCTCCAATACCTGGAGAGGAGAACAAGAGGCTGGCTTTCCCAGAGGGCAGCAGGTGGAAGAGGTCTTGTCCAGCCCTGTTCCCCTCCCGCTCCACACTGAGAACCCACTGTACATGGGACAATGTGGCAACTTTGTGCAATTAGAAAAAGGGGCAGATGTGATCCTGCATGTCCTTCATGTAAAGAAAAGAGTGCTTTATCCTCTGGCCAGACATACCCCAGGCCAATGCCCGTGGCTTTAAGCAGCATCTTGCTGGATTTCAACCTGCCCCTTGACCTCAGTGAGCAACTTTGTGCAATATACAACTTGCATGCCTGTATATGATGCCCTGGAATACACATCGTGACTCAGTACTAGATGCCAAAGATCCAGGAAGAAGACAACTTAGGTACTATCCATCAGGAACTCTCATTTTGAAGACTGCTGCTCCTGGACTCTAACAATTCCTTAGCCCCTCACATACCTCCACCTTTGACGCAGAGCTGTGTGAAGCGGAGCTCACTGTCGTGGTCCCGCAGCATGAAGTGGAAGTCCTCCCACGTCAGCTCCTCCTTGTCCTGGAAGCCCGACTCCCGGAACATGGACTCCACCACCTCGGCCAGCTGGGCCTTGGACAGGCAGTTGTTGGAGATCTCGATGAAGGACCTGGGACCAGAGACAGAGCAGCCTGTCATCCAGCGAGGTCAGGCTTGGGCAGGCGCAGGGTGGGGCAGGCGCTGGATTACTTAATGTGGTTACCAGTGACCCAGGAATGGCACCGAGAAGGTGCTCGTCCAGCCTACAGTTGACACTTAGGTGGGTGGGGTAGTGGCCATGGGCTCAAAAGACAGAACAGAATTGAAAGTGACCTTGACTGGCTAGAGAAAGCAGCCCTGAAACAGGGGGACATCTGCAACTGGAGATGAACAGCCATTTTATGCAGGGACACGTCCTGGGTGCGCCATGGCCCTCTCTTGCGATGGGCTCTCTGCATACTCTCTCCTGTTGATGCCTTCCGCACCACCCCTGGGCTCCACTTTCACATTCCAGTGGGGGCACTGGACGTAGGGTGTGGGGGACACAGCTGCAACGGCTGCTGCTTCCTTTTGCCAACACCCTGGGACACAGGCAGGAGTGTCTCCACACCCAATCTGACAGCACCCACAGTGGCAGCCGCCGTGGTCAAATTCTTCTTAGGCTAAGCTTTGGGGCAAAAACAAACAGACCATGCAGGTGTGCGCAAGTCCAGTAGAAAAAGACCTGGGCCCACGTGGTGCAGCAAGAAATGCCATCACATTGAAAAGCACCATCCCACTGAGACTAGGCAAGACTCACACAGAGTTACAGGCGGGCGGTGGGTGGTGAGAAGGTGGGAGCTCAGCCCTTGGGGGTGTGGACCTCCTCCTAGATTCCCTAGAGCCCCACCCAGGGCTGAAGGCAGCAAGGCCCAGGCTGACTGCATTCAGCTTCGCCCTACTGGCTGTCTATGTCTAGTTGGGGTACCTGGACTGTAAGAGGGCTGAGTCAGGTAAGGGAAATGCTTAAGGCAATGGAAAAGCATAAAGGGATGGAGACGTTGAAGGATCGGGCTGCTGCATTCACGCTATTTATTCATTCGCTCGGGCATTACACTTTGTCTTATTCAGTTAACTGTGCGTGCAATGCCTGCTACATGCCAATCTCAGTGTGGAGGAGGTGGCTTCAACAGGAGCACAGACAGAGATGAATTCTGCCCTTATGTCCCGAAGGGGCTGTGCTGCTGAGGCAGTCTCCAGGCAGAAGTTGGTGGTGCTCCAAGCTGGTCTTCATCAATACACTGAAGCCAGTAGGGCTTAAGACACAGGACCAGGACTGGAATACAAAGGGACTTCCCAGGTTTGTCTCCTGACTGTCATTGTGATTAATATTAGGGGGGTGACCAATGTCATCCATCCATTATTCCACTGTGTAAAGCACAGTGCTGGCTCTGTGGTAAAAGAGTTTATAGAGACCCAAAGGCATCCGGAGGGGTAAGTGGGTTTTTGTTTTTGGTAGTACTGGTTTTGTTTTTTAGGTTAGGGAGACTTTCTGGCTGGTGTTGACAGTGTAGATATAAACCCTGCTTAAGGCAGGGGCCTAGCCAGGTAAACTCTGTGTGTGTGTGTGTGTGTGTGTGTGTGTGTGTGTGTGTGTGTGTGTGTTACTGGGGATTGAACCCAG